>CAXKVW010000622.1:0-279375 GCA_964058825.1 Carex arenaria
GGGAAGCTTTCTAGTTTATTTTGCAAATGGTACCAATTGTTATAGGCCAGCAAGTCAATCAAATCCTAACCACTTTGGTAAACAATAAGGGGCTTGATTTTAGTTGAATTTGGGTTTCCAAGTAACATTCAGTTCATGGTTAAATACTGAGTGTTACTTCCTCAATTTAGGATAGTTAAAGGTGAATTGTATTTTAGTTATGCTTAATCACTAAACATTTCATTGTTTAATTGGTTTGAATTTGGCTTAGTTTCATCATGTAGAGAAGCCATTCTTGATTCTTATATCTGTACCTGACAGTTAAATTGCCAACTTAACATTGAAGACTCATTGCATGCCTTAAATACACATGTCTAGTGGTGGCAATTGGGCGGGTGATCAGGTTTCGGATTGTCCAGCTTTCGGTTTCAGGTTGGGTTTCGGTTTGTCCGGCTTCATATTGACATGGGTCTTAAGTAATTATAGTCCAGTTCAGATCAGGTTTAAGGTCATTTGGCTTCAGATCAGCAGAGGTTTCAGGTCTTCTTTGCTAGGGCCGGGTTAGGTTTGCTTTTCAAATGGTTTTGGGACATGGGTACAAACATTTATATATTGTATTTATAATCTAAAGGTGTGGAATTCGGGTTATCTCATATTTGGATCATTTTCTAGTTTACAGCTCTTTTGGTTTGGGTGTTCGGGTTTCTTATCGTCTGGATTATTCTGATATTGTTTTTGGGTCACTCAAGTTTTTGTTGTCCGGCTTCAGATTAACATGAGTTTCTGGTCGTCTCAGTTACGAATGTTCCGGGTCTGTTTTACTATTCCAAATTACCAAGTTGGGTCAGATTTGGAGCTGGTTTGGCGGGTTATTTGGATAGGGTCTGTGTCACCATGTCTAGCATGTTATTTTTTTAATCTATTTTTTCATGACTTGTTTGCACACAGGTTCAAAGGAATAATGTTTTCTATTTTTCTATCCTTCTAACAATTGAGTTGAATATATAGGTCGATAGGTGGGGTCTAGTTGAAGGTGGTCATGATGTGGATATAGCAGATTTGAAGGTGCAAATTTCCGCTGCTGTAGTTTTTCTTGGTCTCTCTCAGAGCATATAGGATTTCTACAACATGATTTCTTCTTTTCCACATTTTTCGATTATTGCTTCAATGTACGAGTTGTTATACTATATATGTTGATTTCTTGTGAACTGCGATGTGATGTATAATAGATCACATTTGTGGCTAAAGAAAAATTGACCCGAGATTTCAAAATAAGGTTCTAGATGAGTGATATGAAGAAGGATCCCCTTTTTTTCTTTATTTTCTTTCACCAAGTGTACTTACTCTTGTAGAGTATGATTTGCAATATGTACTTGCAATTTTGACATGAATGCATTGCTTTTGAAGAAGAATAAAATAAATGGTTTAGATTTGCCGTTCAGAATTTGAAATTTGTACTATTAGCATGACATTGAAAACTGAGCATATAGTGCGATGGATCAGATGTTCACTTTTAATTTAATATTCAATTCGGTTTCTATCAATATATGAAGTTTAAATTCAATAATTTCGAATCTGATATGTTGAATTAGCTCAGCGTTCCAAGTACAGAAGCTCTCAAATTCAAGAATTTCGAATCTGATATGTTGATTTGTTGAATTATCTCAGCGTTCCAAGAATCTGAATCTGATTGGTTGAATTAGACTACTATCAAAGGAGTCTTTGTATGGGTCTTAGATGATTATAGATTGTTCTTCTATCTTGGGTTGGATAAGTTTAGGGGATTTCTAAAATTTGTTGTTTTTAGAAATATTTGTAACTAGAATAAAAATAAAAGATGCCATTAGTTTTTTTTTTTGAAATCTTGACAGCAGCTATAAAGTATAATTTTTCATTAAATAAAAATAAAATTACATCCATCACCGCAACAACACAACAAATATAAAACACACATCAATATCTAAATAACACAGCACAACCACTAATAACGTAACATCTAAAGAATCAGTTTCAGGCAACTGTACCAAAAGCTGGACCAAAAGCTTTCCATCCAGGCAATCTTTTTGCTTGTACCGATCGGTACCAGAGCAGTTCAAATCTCTATCTGATGTCTCCATTTTCAGATCCCCGCCATTTGTGCTCTCTCATCCGTCAATGTCGTTCCATAGCAGAACTAACCCAGCTTCATTCTCTCTCCATTCGCTATGGCCATCTCCCTCTCTCTCTTCCCCTCATCTCTTCTCTTCTCCTTTCCTACGCTTCTCTCCACCATCTCCCCTCTTCCCACTCTCTCTTTCATCAATCCCCTCTCACTCCCTTCTCTCCCTTCCTATGGAATTCTCTATCTCGTGCTTTCTCATCCTCTAATCTTCATCACACATCCTTGACTGTCTACAATCACATGCTCTGCTCCAACATACTACCAGACGAACTAACTTTTCCTTTTGCTCTAACAGCTGCTGCACGTGCCAAACATGTGCGCAAGGGACAGGAGCTGCATGCCTCGGCCTTGAAGTTTGGATTTTTGTCTGATGTTTTCGTTGGTAACACTCTTTTGAACTTTTATGGGTCATGCGGACTTGTATCTGATGCAGGCAAGGTGTTCGATGAAATGCCTCAAAAAGATGTTGTTTCATGGAACTCGGTTATTTCACTGTTTTCAGATAGTGGCTTGTTTTCTTATTCATTGAATTGGTTTTTGAGATTGAAAAGAAGGGGGTTTGAGGTGAATTCAGTTAGCTTAATGAGTGTTATACCGGCTTGTGTTAATGAAAAAGAGGAGAAATTTGGTATAGGGATTCACGGTTTGGGAATAAAGACTGGACTCGTTAATGTATTACCTGTTGGAAATGCTCTGGTCAATATGTATGGGAGTTTCGGTCACATTGACGCGTCTATGGAAATGTTTAGTTCTTTGCCCGAGAGAAATGAGATTTCCTGGAACTCGATAATTGGTTGTCTGGTTCATGTGGAGCTTTATGAGGAAGCTTTGGAAATGCTTAGGAATATGTTGGGCCATGGATTGTGTCCTTCTTCAATTACCATAACTAGCTCTGTACCGGCATTGATTGAGCTGGGCCGCTTCGATCTCGGAAGAGAGGTTCATGCGTATGGTCTTAGGAGACAGATGTATGCAGATGTTTATGTTGCTAATTCGTGGATTGATATGTATGCGAAATCGGGCTGTCCAAAGAAGGCTAGATATATCTTTGAGATGATAGACAGCCCCAACACAGTCTCATGGAATGCGATGATTTACAATTATGCTCAAAATAAACTGGAAATGGACGCACTGGCGCTTGTGAGAGAGATGGTGAGAAATGGGGAGGTTCCCAACTCAGTTACTTTTGCAAGCTTGGTTCCAGCTTGTGCAAAAATAGCTTCTTTCAGAAAAGGAAAGGAGTTGCATGCCATGTCAGTAAGGAATGGTTCGATTTTTGACTTGTTTGTGTCAAATGCTTTTATTGACATGTATGTGAAATGTGGCCATATAGCCCTTGCTAGAAAGGTGTTTAATTGGTCAGAGGGAGATGACATATCGTATAACACTATGATAATGGGTTGCTCTCAGAGTCAATTTTGCATTGAAGCCCTCAATTTGTTCATCAAAATGAGAGAAATTGGGATAAAGCATGACATGATCTCCTTCATGGGTGCCTTAAGTGCTTGTGCCAATTTATCAGCCTTCAAGAAGGCAAAGGAGATACATTGCCAAGTGATCAGAAAATTGCTGAGCAGTCACTTGTTCGTTGCTAATTCATTGCTAGATTTGTACGCAAGAGCTGGAAACTTTGAAATTGCTACAAGAGTTTTTCAAAGAATTTCGAAAAGAGATGTAACCTCGTGGAATGCTCTGATATTGGGCTATGGACAGCACGGTGAAGTTGAGGTTGTATTCAGGCTGTTTGATGAAATGCCATTAGACGGTGTTGCCTATGATCAGGTATCTTATATTGCTGTGTTATCAGCGTGTGGTCACGGCGGTTTGGTAAATAAAGGAAGATTTTATTTTTCCAAAATGCTACAGGACAAAAATGTTAAACCTAAAAACTCCCATTATACGTGTATGGTAGATATATTAGGGCGTGCCGGTTTGTTGACAGAGGCGGAGGAGCTTATCAAAGGAATGCAATTTGAGCCCAATTGTGATGTGTGGGGTGCCTTGTTGGGTGCATGTAGGATATACGGGGACATAGAGATGGCGAGGTGGGCGGCCATGCATCTGTTCAAATTGAAACCTGACAATTCAGGATATTACGCAGTGTTGTCAAATATGTATGCTGAGGTAGGAAGATGGGAGGAGGCAGATGAGATAAGAAGGCTTATGAAGGGTAGAAAGGTAAAAAAGAACCCTGGGTATAGTTGGGTGCATAGTGACAGTAGAGTCGGTACATTCATCAGTGGTGAATTGGTTAATTTCCCAGCAGCTGAGATTATATGCTGAGTCCAAAGCATTAGTTAAACTTTTGGTTACTGTGTATAAATTTCTCTCTCTCAGTCATACTGCATTTTTATTTATAATTGCTTTTAATGGAAGCTATGAGTGAGCTCAAGGTACAAACTTGTATTTTTTTTTACATTCGATTAATCCCTCCAGGAAAAATAATAATTGCTGACATGATCCCTAAAAGCAATTAGTAAATTACGCAAATATAGATATTTAGAAATTAAAAAATTAACTTAATTCATAGTTATTGCTAAACAGTTATTTAGAAAAAAAATACATATTGGTTTCATAGCAAAAACATGATTTTGGATTATGAGTGTCAACATATACAAAAAGTTATTGAAGTTGTTACGTTTTGTAGGAATATTTGTTATCCAGTCTTAAAAAAAAAATACAAGAATACAAGAGCTAAAAAAATTATTTATATTAATTTTATCTAAAATTTTACACGCTAACATAGAGTTTTTTTTTAAAAGGAATTTTATTCCCTTACATTAAATTCATCAAATGGACCCTCTATTGTCTATATCATTCATTTATGATAAGCAACATCGTGGTTCTCAGATATTCAAGTTTCTTTGCATTACACGCTAATGGACTCTCTATCATTCATTTTATGACACGCTATTCAAGTTGCTTTGCATTACGCCCACACATCCCATAAACTTCATCTCTTTTGCTATCTTTACTGTCTTCACTCTCTGTTTCTCACATCTCAATCTCTCTCTCTCTCTCTCTCTCATACAATCATTCTTTTTGATAATTGAGTTCCTTTGTTAATTAACCAATCTCTTTCCTCTTGGAATCTCAATCTCTCAATTCATCTTTCATCCAAAAATCTACTACAAATTGTTAGTGTATTTTTTCTGGTTCTGTATACAACAACCCTGCCACTTGGAAAAAACCAAAAAAGTTAAAAAAAAGAAGAGAGATAGTAAGTTAGAAGAAGAAAATCTCCATCGAGATGGCTCTTTCAACCGTTGGTGATTGGTTCGGGTCTGCAATCATTAACAAACTACTCGACATGGCTTCTTCCTACTTGGGCGAGCGTATGCTGCCTGCTGATACTATCCATAGGGTGAGAGCAGCTCTTCCCAAGATTGCAGCTGTCATGGGTGTTGCCGAGGCGCTAAAATTCAAGCACCCGAATTCAGGGGTGAATGAATGGCTGGAGCAATTCAAAGAAGCGTTCTTAGCAGCTGAAGACGTGCTTGACGAACTCAAGTACCGAGAGCTGGAAGACAAAGTGAAAACCCGAGATCAGGTTAGTGGATCTTTCTCTTCAATAATTGGTTCGCTGAAGAGAAAATTTACTGGTTTGAACATTAGTAAAGATACATCGAAGAGGTTAAGGGAGGCTGTAGAAATGTTAGATCTGGTTGCAGCAGGTGTTGGCGATTTCTTCCAATTTACTACTGCACTAGATTATCATAGCCTTGCAAACCCAAATAATCAACCAGTTTACACTTCTAGTCGAGATACTACATCCTTTTTAACCGAAAGCAAAGTGTTCGGCCGTGAAAATGAGATAGCCATCATAAATGAATGGTTAAAGAAATCTGCATCTCACGGAAATATATCTGCCCTATGTATTGTGGGGGCGGGTGGATTAGGGAAGACCACTCTTGCCCAGTTTATCTTTGAGAAAATTAGCAGAGAGAGCCATTTTGACAAAATAATTTGGGTTTGTATTTCAACAAGCTTTATTTTACAAGATATAACAAGAAAAATCCTCGAAGACCTTGGTGAGAAAACCCATAATGGTGAGTCATTAAATGGCCTATTGAAAAGCTTGAAGAAAAGGATCCTTTCAAAGAAAGTTTTTCTCATTTTAGATGATGCTTGGAATGACCATAACATGTGTGATTGGGAAAAATTGATTGCTCCCTTAAAATTTGTACAACAAGGAAGTAAAATTTTACTCACTACTAGAATGAAATCAGTGGCTGACATGTTTGCTCATGTGCTAAATGGTGAACGAGAAAATCTAGTGTTAGAAGGCTTGGAAGAGCAAGAGTTGTTAGAGCTGTTGAATAAGTATGCATTTTACGGTTATAACCCTGACTATCATAAAGATTTGCAAAAGATCGGAAATGATTGGAAGCTTGCTGAATTCAAACATTAATTTACAATACTGGAAAAGAATTTTGAACCATGATTCACTGATCAACTTAGAACAAGCTAAGGATATGGCAGATGTGCTGAAATTGAGCTATTACCATCTACCAGCATATTTGCAAGAATGCTTTAGATTTTGCTGCATATTTCCTCAAGATTATGCATTTGACAAAGATGAGTTGATCAAAATGTGGATGGCCTCTGGATTCATACGCCAAGAGTTGCATGGAGGAGCAAGGCCCGAAGATATCGGAGAAGAGTATTTTAATCATCTTTTTGGGAAATCTTTCCTTGAAAGAAATTCTAAATATAAAAACTACTATGTTATACATGATTTGATGCATGATATGGCACAAAATGTTTCAAAAGGAGAATGTTGTAGAGTAGAACCGAATGACAAATCTGATTTTATACCTAACACTGCCCAACATGTCTCTGTTCATGAAAGCAAAATTGAAAGGATATTCAATCTTAAGAATTTACGTACCTTGGTTATAAACTTGGATGAAGATTACAATAATCGAGATCGAGATCGAGTTGTTCTTCCAAATGGTTCACTTAAGAAAACTTTACGTTTATTGGTCATACATGGAGGAACTGGTAGAATTGAAATACCGAAGGAGATTGGAAGTTTGTTACACCTTAAGTTTCTAAAGGTAGACACAAGATTGGTGGCACAATCATTTAGATATTTGATTACTAATTCAATTTGTAATCTTTACCATCTGCAAGTGCTAAATATATCCAACAGAATTCTTAATTCAGCCTGTGAGTTTGTTACGATTGGAATAAGCAATCTTGTTAGCTTACGGTATATGGACCTTCCCTACCGGGTGATGCAAAACATTCACGGATTACACAAGCTGACCTCTCTCCAAAAGTTGTATTTTTTTGTTGGGCGAGAGAGTTGTTGCCATATAGATGTACTAGAGATGCTAAACAATCTCCGAATCCTTTCTATTAAGAAAATTGAGAATGTAGGGGATCCTGTTGAAGCTACGAATGCCAACCTATTCAGAAAGAAAAGTCTTATTTCACTTTTCCTAAATTGGACTGAAGGGAGCATTTCTGATAACCCTGAGCAAATCATTGATAACCTCCGACCCGATAAAAAACTCAAGGAATTGACAATCGGGTATTATACAGGACATAAATCTCCAAATTGGATGCAAGATTCATCTCATTTGGACCTATCATCCCTAAAACTTGATAACTGTCCTCTTTGGAAAGCACTACCATTTCTTGGGCAAATACCATATCTGAAAAAACTTTATCTTTGCAATATGAATGCAGTGAAAGAAGTAGACTATTCATGTAATAGCACAAGTTATTGGGCTTTTCCATCTTTGGAGGAGCTATATTGTTTCAACATGCCAAAATGGGAATCCTGGACAGGACCACACAATTGTTATAGCTTTCCAAATCTGAAAATACTTGAAATGAAAAATTGTCCAAACCTGGCCAAAATACCTACCATTCCTTTTTCTCTTTTCAGATTTTTAGTACGTAACGTGGGACTTAATTCCCTTCCAGATATGAACCATTTTTTTAGCATTACAGCTCCAGCATCATCATATATTAAATCATCGCTTAGAGTAGTAAAGATTACCGAATGTCCCAAATTAATAGCATTGAATGGATTTCTCCAGCAACAAAACCTAGATTTACAAGCTATTAAGGAACTAACTATCAAAGATTGTAAGAATTTGATTCAGCTACCAACTGGTGCATTTGGAAACTTTGTGTCACTAAACAGCTTAGTTATAAAGAATACCCCAAAGTTGGTTATAGTTGATAAACAAAGGATCTTCCTGCCTGTGACACTAAAATATCTTGAAATGGGAAACTGTGGTAAACTTGATGTGCCATTGCTAGAATCAGCTTCACAGCTCTCCACACTCACTGATCTTTGTATTACAAACTGTCCAAATATTACTTGTATCCCTTCTTCTGAAAATGCATTTACATCGCTCAGTATACTGGAAATCCATGGATGTGACAAGCTCATTGAACTTTCATCTATGCAACAAGCACATACTATCAACCCAAGAAACACCTTAGTCTCTTTGAAGATTAGTTCTCTGAGCATTGATCACCTCTGTCTCCTTCTTATTGAACCACTTAGATGCCTAAGATTTGTCAGTGATATTAGCGTTGACAAATGTTCAGGGATGGAGACCTTGCCTGAGCAATGGTTGTTACAAAACAGTGGTACCCTCAAGGAGTTGATCATTTATGATGCAAGCTCGCTGCGTTCATTGCTTGGTACAATGGTGATGCTCACTGCTCTTGAACACCTTTACATTTCCAAAGCTCCTTTGCTAAAAGATATCCCAGATTTGCCTTCTTCACTGGTTGAGAAGATCATAATTAATCGCTGACCCTATTCAATCCTCCATGTAAGCATCATTATAATTTTATTCTATCTAGTTTTAGCTTTTTTTCGTGCTCTATCTTTTTACTTCTTCTGAATTATCTCACTGGTGTCACAATTGATTAGGTTCTCATTTGCAATCGTCGATCTTTAGTCCCTGCCGACAAGGCAAGCTCCATTGCATTAAGCACAAGGCAAAAATATAATTACATAGATACCATGTATGAGATACAAATAACTGCCATTGTGGTTTATTCATGAAGGTATATATTTCTCTTTGTTTCCAATTTATTAGTTTCTCTGCATATTTCATTTTAAACTTATATTTCAGAGAAATGACACATTAATTTTGTAACTTTTAACTCAAGCTCCATTACATTAATCAATGGGTGACCACGCCGCCTATATCTAAATGATGTCCGTCCCATGCTCCAGACAAGAGGGGTGTTATTAATAATTTTGAAATGTTTTGATTTGAATAAAAACAATTGGATGTTCAAATATGAAACCAGCCAAAAATTGACCCCAACATAGTTATACACAGTCACATAATTTAAGTTGCAAATGGGAAATTTGAAATTTTTTCTCGGTACAACATTTGTTTCAACAATGGGATATTTGATTTTTATATAAGACCTATTCAGACAAAATAACGCAACATCTAGTTGCTCTTTTTATTCAATTTAGATAGCATTATTTGAGTTGAGTTTCTTGCAAATAAAAAATAGTAGTTGGAAATTCAAAGGGCCAATAAGAAAATTTTCCGAAGTAGAGGGCCTCAGGTCTAATTCAAGCCGGTTTTCGTTTGATCCAGTCTTTCTTGGTTTGTTCAATTGGGTGTACTTCTATTATGGACTTCGATAAAAAAATTTGGTGAATAGAACAACAATAAAATATAAAGCATTTTGCACCAAAACTACAGTAACTCTTTAGTTAGGCGTCTTCTATTAGTAAACATATAATTAAAGTTCGTAGTGTTTTTGTTTTGTTTTGTTTTGGTAGTATTTTCCTATGACATATTTTTCTCTCAATGCATTTTAAGTTTGGCAACTTAAATTAGCAGCTCAGTGCTAATTTAACTAACAATTGGTTCCACATCTTTTTTCGTAAATTTTTAGTTTCTAATACTTTCATTATGTGCAAATCTTGAAGAACTAGATTAAATCTCCCCAGCTGTTGTTGTTCAGAACTAAAAAACTTGCATTGTCGACAATGATAGAATTAATGCTCTCACCAAATATTGCTTGCATTAAATCTTTAGAATTTGGGACCCAAACAAAATGTGCTCAGCCAAAAACTCTCTACTGGTAGTATAGGTGAGCTACCAGTTTTGTGTGATGATTCCTCCAATCTTTGAGGTTGTGAACGAAATGTAAAACTATGTTACCAGAATTGATGTGCCCTATCATTTCTGTTGCTCAGACAAATTTATTCAGTGACATGACAATTTATTCAGGTTTCAGTGTTGAATATCGTGAAGCCAAAAGAAATGGGCTTCCGACCATTAGCTTTTTCATGGAAATAACCTTTTGGAATAAAAAAGGAAATTGAAGAGAGAAAAAGATAGAAGCCGGGTCACTCTGTTAGAAAATAGAAGCCTTTTCTCCAAGCTTTTTTAGGGTTTGCTCCCTTGTTTCAATCCCACCAGAATACATTTGGTAATTATAAATTAGTGTATGATATTGTAAGAGTGTGTTATTAGTTTGATTATCTTCTTGTATTTGTAAAGACTCATTAAGATAATTATTTTGTGCCGTGCTCCCGTGGTTTTTTCCCGCAAGGGTTTCCACGTAAAATCTTGTGTCTCTTTTATTTTTTTGTGTTTGATTGTTTGTTGTGGTTGGCTTCTTGTGTGCTTTACATATTTCGCCATATGATCAGGTATTGGTGTTCGCTGAAATTACTTCTTGAATGCTTCCGCAACTGTCCTTGACATTCATACCTATCAATTTTTAGTCATTTTGACACTGTACCAGTTGTCCATTTTGACGTTTGAGTAATTTCTAAAGACAACTTCAGTAATCCTTAATTAAATTTCTTCTGACAATACCCAATATTTTAGCATATGTCAACCATACGAATTTTTTAATTCCACTCAGTACCAAAATTTGTATTACATGTGGAGCAATATCAGATTCCATTTCTCTCATTTGGTTTTTGACTGTTATTATTCATGTGGCAGTAAATCTGAAGTCAAACAAATTACAACAAAATCAATTCTCTAGACCTAATTATGACCTTACCAGTGAACCTCCAATGACAAATATACACTAAACATAGTTTGTTTATTATGTAATCCATTTCAATTTTGTGGCAATCTGAGAATTTTTGGTGAATTTTGAAAAAAATTCGAATTGGTCTGGTAAATGACATGAGAAATACTGAAAACAAGAAATTTTGAAAAAGAAAAAGAAAAAAAGAGATAGTTTCTTGTTACGTCCAAGACCTAACATAGCAATAGAGAAACACAAATTGGACACGAACAACAAAGAATCGAATCAATTTTATTGAAATTTAAAGAATTGGGGATACCTCTTTTGTCCCCGCTGCGTCTCCTTCCCACTTCATTACACTGACTAGTGGAGACCCACTCGTCAGCAAAGCATGCTCTACCCCCCACCAAAATTGTTTTCAGTAGGCCCTAAATTGCATATTCAACATTTTCAATTTCAGTAAGCCCAAAATTGTTTTCTGGCCCAAGTAATATATAGTTACAAATAAGCCCATCAAAAACAAAACTAGACATGACCACCCTCCACCAACCAATTGGATCAAGAACTTCATTTCATTCAATTAACATCAGAATTCCCAGTTTACTAAATTCGGAATCTGAAATCAAATCCGATTTGATGTAAATAAAAGACAAAATATGCATGTCACTTGAATAATAAAAAAAAAACCAGAAGATTGTTCTTAAAAAAATTGTGAGCTGATTTTTATTGTTTCATGTTATTCTATATAAAAGTAATAAAATTTACATCTGATAAACATAAAAGATGACATAATAATAAGTCCCACAAAAAATGTTCAAATTGAAACCTGACAATTCCGGATATGGTTTAGGGTTTAGGAAGATGGGAGGAGGCAGATGAGATAAGAAGGCTCATGAAGGGTAGAAAGGTAAAAAAGAACCCAGGGTATAGTTGGGTGCATAGTGACAGTGACAGTAGGGTCGGTACATTCGTCAGCGGTGAATTGGTTAATTTGCCAGAAGCTGAGATTATATGCTGAGTTCAAGGCATTAGTTAAACTTTTGGTGACGGTGTATAAATTTTTCTCTCGCAGTCATGCTGCATTTTTATTTATAATTGCTTTTAATGGAAGCTATGAGTGAGCTCAAGGTACAAACTTGTATTTTTTTTACATTCGATTAATCCCTCCAGCAAAAATAATAATTGCTGACATGATCCCTAAAAGCAATTAGTAAATTACGCAAATATAGAGATTTAGAAATTAAAATTAACTTAATTCATAGTTATTACTAAACAGTTATTTAGAAAAAAAAAATTGGTTTCAGAGCAAAAACATGATTTTGGATTATGAGTGTCAACATATACAAAAAGTTACTGAAGTTGTTATGTTTTTTAGGGATATTTGTAATTCTGTCTTTAAAAAAAATACAAGAATACAAGATCTAAAAAAAATATTTACATTACTTTTGTCTAAAATTTTACACGTAATATAGAGTTTTTTTTTAAAAGAATTTTATTCCCTTATATTAAATTCATCAAATGCACCCTCTATTGTCCATATCATTCATTTTATGACAAGCAACATCGTGGAGTAGATATTTTTCTTTTTCTAAGATATTCAAGTTGCCGTGCATTACAGGCTAATGGACCTTCTATCATTCATTTTATGATACCCTATTCAAGCGGCTTTGCATTACACCCACACATCCCAGAAACTTCATCTCTTTTGCTATCTTACAGTTTTCACTCTCTGTTTCTCAGATCTCAATCTCTCTCTCTCTCTTTCTCATACAATCATTATTTTGATAATTGAGTTCCTTTGTTAATTAACCAATCTCTATCCTCTTGGAATCTCAATCTCTCAATTCATATTTCATCCAAAAATCTACTACAAATTGTTAGTGTGTTTTTTCTGGTTCTGTACACAACAACCCTGCCACTTAGAAAAAACCAAAAAAAAAAAAAAAAAAAAGGAAGAGAGAGTAAGTTAGAAGAAGAAAATCTCCATGGAGATGGCTCTTTCAACCGTTGGTGAATGGTTCGGGTCTGCAATCATTAGCAAACTACTCGACACGGCTTCTTCCTACTTGGGTGAGCGTATGCTGCCTGCTGATACTAAATCCGAGCTACGTCGAGTGAAAGCAGCTCTTCCCAAGATTGCAGCTGTCATGGGTGTTGCCGAGGCGCTAAAATTCAAGCACCCGAATTCAGGGGTGAATGAATGGCTGGAGCAATTTAAAGAAGCATTCTTAGCAGCTGAAGACGTGCTTGATGAACTCAAGTACCAGGAGCTGGATGACAAAGTGAAAACCCAAGATCAGGTTAGTGGATCTTCCTCTTCAATAATTGGTTCATTGAAGAGAAAATTTACTGGTTCTAATATTAGTGAAGTTACATTGAAGAGGTTAAGGGAGGCTTTAGAAATGTTAGATCTGGTTGCAGCAGGTGTAGGCGATTTCTTCCAATTTACTACTGCACCAGATTATCATAGCCTTGCAAACCCAAATAATCAGCCTGTTTACACTTCTAGTCGAGAGACTACTTCCTTTTTAACCGAAAGCAAAGTGTTCGGCCGTGAAAGTGAGACGGCCATCATAAATGAATGGTTAAAGAAATCTGCATCTCACGGAAATATCTCTGCCCTATGTATTGTGGGGGCGGGTGGATTAGGGAAGACCACTCTTGCGCAGTTTATCTTTGAGAAAATTAGCAAAGAGAACCATTTTGACAGAATAATTTGGGTTTGTATTTCAACAAGCTTTAGTGTACAAGATATAACAAGAAAAATCCTCGTAGACCTTGGTGAGAAAACCCATAATGGTGAGTCATTAAATGGCCTAGTGAAAAGCTTGAAGGAAATGATTCTTTCAAAGAAAGTTTTTCTCATTTTAGATGATGCTTGGAATGACCATAACATGTGTGATTGGGAAAAATTGATTGCTCCCTTAAAATTTGTACAACAAGGAAGTAAAATTTTACTCACCACTAGAATGAAATCGGTGGCTGACATGTTTGCTCATGTGCTAAATGGTGAACGAGAAAATCTAGTGTTAGAAGGCTTGGAAGAGCAAGAGTTGTTAGAGCTATTGAATAAGTATGCATTTTACGGTTATAACCCAGACTATCATAGAGATTTGCAAAAGATCGGAAATGATATTGTAAAGAAACTCCGAGGTAGTCCCCTTGCAGCAAAGGTGATTGGAAGCTTGCTGAATTCAAACATTAATTTACAATATTGGAAAAGAATTTTGAACCATGATTCGCTGATCAACTTAGAACAATCTAAGGATATGGCAGATGTGCTGAAATTGAGCTATTACCATCTACCAGCATATTTGCAAGAATGCTTTAAATTTTTCTGCATATTTCCTCAAGATTATGCATTCGACAAAGATGAGTTGATCAAAATGTGGATGGCCTCTGGATTCATACGCCAAGAGTTGCATGGAGGAGCAAGGCTCGAAGATATCGGAGAAGAGTATTTCAATCACCTTTTTAGGAAATCTTTCCTTGAAAGAAATTCTAAGAATGAAAACTACTATTTGATGCATGATTTGATGCACGATATGGCACAAAATGTATCGAAAGGGGAATGTTGTAGAATAGAACCGAATGACAAATCTGATTTTATACCTAGCACTGCACAACACGTCTCTGTTCATGAAAGTAAAATTGAAAATATATTCAATCTTAAGAATTTACGTACCTTGGTAATAAATTTGGCTGAAGATTACCATAATCGAGATCGAGTTGTTCTTCCAAATGGTTCACTTAAGGAAACCTTACGTTTATTAGTCATAAATGGAGGAGCTGGTAGAATTGAAGTACCGGAAGAGATTGGTAGTTTGATACACCTTAAGTTTCTAAAGGTAGACACAATATTTGTGGCACAATCATTTAGATATTTGATTCCTAATTCAATTTGTAATCTTTACCATCTGCAAGTGCTAAATATTTCCAACAAAAGTCTTTATTCAGACTATGAGGATGTTACGATTGGAATAAGCAATCTTGTTAGCTTACGGTATATGGACCTTCCCTACCAGGTGATGCGAAACATTAACGGATTACACAAGCTTACCTCTCTCCAAAAGTTGTATTTTTTGTTGGGCAAGAGAGTGGTTGCCATATAGATGTACTAGAGATGCTAAACAATCTCCGAATCCTTTCTATTAAGAAAATTGAGAATGTAGGGGATCCTGTTGAAGCTACGAATGCCAACTTATTCAAAAAGGAAAGTCTTATTTCACTTTTCCTAAATTGGACTGAAGGGGGCAATTCTGTAACACTGAGCAAGTCATTGACAACCTCCAACCCCATCCAAATCTCAAGGAATTGACAATCGAGTATTATAAAGGCCACAAATCTCCAATTTGGATGCAAGATTCATCTCATCTGGACCTATCATCCCTAAAACTTGAGAATTGTCCTTTTTGGGAAGCACTACCATTTCTTGGGCAAATACCACATCTGAGAAAACTTTACCTTTGCAGTATGAATGAAGTGAAGGAAGTAGACTATTCTTGTAATAGCACAAGTGATTGGGTTTTTCCATCTTTGGAGGAGCTATATTGTTTCAACATGCCAAAATGACAATCTTGGATAGGACCACACAATTGTTATGGCTTTCCAAATCTGAAAAAACTTGAAATGAAAAACTGTCCAAACCTGGCCAAAATACCTGCCATTCCTTTTTCTCTTTTAAGATTTTTAGTACGTAACGCGGGACTTAATTCCCTTCCAGATATGCACCATTGTTCTAGCATTTAAGCTCCAGCACCATCATGTATGAAATCATCGCTTAGAGTAGTAATTATTATCGAATGTTGCAAATTAATAGCATTGAATGGATTTCTCCAGCAACAAAACCTAGATTTACAAGTTGTTAAGGAACTAACTATCGAAGACTGCAATAATTTGGTTCAGCTACCAACTGGTGCATTTGGAAACTTTGTGTCACTAAACAGCTTAGTTATAAAGAATACCCCAAAGCTAGTTATAGTTGATAACCAAAGGATCTTCCTACCTGTGAAACTAAAATATCTTGAAATGGGAAACTGTGGTAAACTTGATGTGCCATTGCTAGAATCAGCGTCACAGCTCTCCACACTCACTGATCTTTGTATTGCATACTCTCCAAATATTACTTGTATCCCTTCCTCTGAAAATGCATTTACATCGCTCAGTAGACTGAAAATCTATGGGTGTGACAAGCTCATTGAACTTTCATCTATGCATCAAGCACATACTATCAATCCAGGAAACACCTTGGTCTCTTTGAAGATTAGTTCTCTGAGAATTGATCACCTTTGTCTCCTTCTTATTGAACCACTTAGATGCCTAAGATTTGTCAGTGATCTTAGCATTAGCCAATGTTCAGAAATGGAAACCCTGCCGGAGCAATGGTTGTTACAAAACAGTTGTACCCTCAAGGAGCTGTACATTTATAATGCAAGCTCGCTGCTTTCATTGCCTGGTACAATGGTGATGCTCACTGCTCTTGAAAAACTGTACATTACCAGAGCTACTTTGCTAAAAGATATCCCAGATTTTCCTTCTTCATTGGTTATGAAGACTATTAATCCCTGACTCTATTCGACCCTCCTTGTAAGCATCATTATAATTTTATTCTGTCTAGTATTAGATTTTTTTCGTGCTCTATCCTTTTACAACTTCTGAATTATCTCAATGGTCTCACAATTGATTAGGTTCCCATGTTAATGTGCCAGTATTTCAAAAATACCATGTCAAGATACAAATAACTGCCACCGTGGTTTATTCATGCATGCAGGTACATATCTTTCCTGGTTTCCAATTTAGTAGTTTCTTTATACTTTCTTTTTATATTTAAATTTCAGAGATACTAACAAATTTTTAAATTTTTAACTCTACCTATATCTAAATGAGGTAGCCCGTCCCATGCCCAGACAAGAGGGGTGTTATTAATAATTTTGAAATGTTTTGACTTGAATAAAAACAATTGGATGTTCAATTGTGAAACCAGCCAAAAATTAACCACAACATAGTTATACACCGTCGCATAATTTAAGTTGCAAATGGGAAATTTGAAATTTTTTTCTCGGTACAGCATTTGTTTGAACAATGGATATTTGATGCGTATATAAGACCTATTGAGACAAACTAACGCAACATCTAGTTGCTCTTTTTATTCTATTTAGATAGCATTATTTGAGTTGAGTTTCTTGCAAATAAAAAATAGTAGTTGGAATTTCAAAGGGCCAATAAAAAATAGTAAATTTAGACAACATCTAGTTAATTAGCTTAATTTCTTGGTGTTGTCTAAATTTACTGGGCTTTTTTTTTTCTTTTCATTTCTTTGGTTGAATAGACCAATTTATGTATCGGCTAAATTATATGGCACTTGATTAAGGATATCTTAGACGGTTAAACTATATTACTAGAATTGATGTGCCCTATCATTTCAGTTGCTCAGACAAATTTATTCAGTGACATGACAATTTATTCTGGTTTCAGTGTTGAATATCGTGAAGCCAAAAGAAATGGGCTTCTGATCATTAGTTTTTTCATGGAAATAACATTTTCCAATAGAAAAGGAATTGAAGAGAGAAAAAGATAGAAGCCGGGTCTCTCCGTTAGAAGAAAGAAGCCAATTCTACAAGCTTTTTTAGGGTTTGCTCCCTTGTTTCAAACTTTCAATCCCACCCGAATACACTAGGTAGTTACAAATTAGTGTATGATATTGTAAGAGTGTGTAAGAGGGTGTTATTAGTTTGATTATCCTTTTGTATTTGTAAAGACTCCTTAATATAATTATTCTGTGCCGTGCACCCGTGGTTTTCTTCCGCAAGGGTTTCCACGTAAAATCTTGTGTCTCTCTTTGTGTTTGATTGTTTGTTGTGGTTGGCTTCTTATGTGCTTTACATTTTTTGCCATATGATTAGGTATTGGTGTTAGCCAAAATTACTTCTTGAACGCTTCTGCGACTGTCCTCGACATGCGTACCTATCCATTTTTAGTCATTTTGACGTTGTACTAGTCGTTGCATTTTGAAGTTTGAGTAATTTCTAAGAACAACTTCAGTAATTCTTAATTAAATTTCTTCTGACAATACCCAATATTATGCAGTGTTGTCAAATATGGAGTAGAACTAGGGTGCTCCTAAGTTCACCCAACCTCTTGTGAACTTGACTCTAAAATATATCGAATCGACTTTAAACGATAAATCTAAACCGTTGAAATCCTTCTACCTAATGATTGATGCGTCTACATGTGAAAATTTTAAAGTTTCGAATTAATTTAATATAGAGTCAAGTGGTCAAAGGAGTCCAAAAAATGAATGCATTAAAATTAATTTATAAACCTTAAACTTTTGACCACTTGACTCTATATTAAATTAATTCGAAACTTTAAAATTTTCACATGTAGACGCATCACTCATTAGGTAGAAGGGTTTCAACAGTTTGGATTCATCGTTTAAAGTCGATTCGATATATTTTAGAATCAAGTTCACAAAAAGTTTGGTGAACTTAGGAGCACCCTAGTTCTACTCGTCAATTATGTATACTGAGATAGGAAGATGGGAGGAGGCAGATGAGATAAGAAGGCTTATGAAGGGTAGAAAGGTAAAAAAGAACCCAGGGTATAGTTGGGTGCATAGTGACAGTGACAGTAGGGTCGGTACATTCGTCAGCGGTGAATTGGTTAATTTGCTAGAAGCTGAGATTATATTATGAATCCAAGGCATTAGTTGAACTTTTGGTTACTGTGTATAAATTTTTCTCCAGTGAGTGAGCTCAAGGTACAAACTTGTATTTTTTTACAATGGCAGGCAGAAAGGGTCAAGCTTACATTTTCTTTAGTGTGAATGTTGTTTATTTCGTACCGAGATGCCATTTCGATACTTATGATTTTTGTTAAAACTAAATCAATTAAGTTGGTGTGGTAAATTATTTTTTATTTATTTGTGGTTTCTAAAAAATCCTGTTGGCCGGACTATATATATATAGCAGCATTACCAAAAACGTCAAAAGCATATAAGAAGATTTATAACAATTTCACATTATTAACATAACAACAATTTCACCTGAATGTTTTAAGTTGCACATTTTTAAGCAAATTGTGCACAGTTTTAAACAGTCCGGAAAATACCAGTCAGTGCACAGTTTTAAGTTTTTTGTACCGGAAACGTGCATGAGCAGCTAACCTGAATGTGATTCCAGTTTAGCACTGCCAGCTTAATTAATTTACAGATCAAGGCCCAGCAGGCCTCCAAGCAGAAAACCAGGTCAAGTACCCAGTTAATGCTGTCTGAGGTATCTGAAGTAACATAATATCTGGTTAGAGACGGGGAGCGTCAGATGTAGTCGAGAAGGAAAAGGGAGCGAAGTATTTTGATCGAACGGTCATAATCTATACTCAATTATTATGTTACCGAAGAGTATAGAACATTATTTGTTTCCCCTCTTGTCATGACGCACATACACGTGTGATTCCAATCATGGCTGACCATATTGTGATGATCGAGATTTCTTTCGGGCATTTTGTCAAACACCATCCGTGCATTATCCATGCTCCCGACACATTCTAGCTGTTAACGGGTTGTGGATCGGGTTATGGAAATTAATTCTTATTTTTATTTTTTTGGGACACTTAATTGTCATGACTAATTACTTGATATAAATACGTGAGTTATTTTTTTAATGGTAAATACATAATTTTGTAATTTTTGAGCGTTACATCTGAAATTCTCCCACAAATTTAATATTTTGGAGCCGTTGTTAATTTTGATATAATGAGGAAAAAAAGTTTGGTGACGGCCTCTGTTTTTCCCCATTAATTAATTAATTAATTTTTTTTGGCTCAAATGCCCGTAGGCTTCCATTGATAAAAGTTCCATCAATTACACATATATAGAGCTGCCCAAATTTGCAATTTATAATCTGAATGTGTGGAATTCGGGTTATCTCATATTAATTTGGATCATTTTCTAGTTTACAGCTCTTGTGGTTTGGGTGTTCGGGTTTCTTGTCGTCTGGATTATTCTGATATTGTTTTCGGGTCACTCAGGTTTTGGTTGTCCGGCTTCAGATTAACATGGGTTTCTGGTTGTCTCAGTTACGAATGGTCCGGGTCTGTTTGACTCTTCAAAATTACAAAGTTGGGTCAGGTTCGGAGCTGATAGGGTCTGTTACGAATGTCTAGCATGTTATTTTTTTTTAATTTTTTTTTGATGACTTGTTTGCACACAGGTTCAAAGAAATAATGTTTTCTATATTTCTTTCCTTCTAACAATTTAGTTGAAAATATAGGTCGATAGGTGGGGTCTAGTTGAAGGTGGTCATGATGTGGATATAGCAGATTTGAAGGTGCAAATTTCCGCTGCTGTAGTTTTTCTTGGTCTCTCTCAGAGCATATAGGGTTTCTACTACATGATCTCTTCTTTTTCACATTTTTTTTTAATTTAGATTGCTTCTATGTGCACACAAAAAATGAATTGGACCACAGGAGGAATCATATTCGATTGCTGGCAGTATCGGCTCCGTATCCAAGCAGAGAGAAGCTGTATCGGCATGTATCGGTAACCGTATCGAAAGTTTAAGGATACGCCACGTCATCCGATATACCAGTTGGCGTATCGAGTCTATATCGTATCTGTATCCATATCCGTATCCGTATCCAATACGTACCCGATACGGATACGGGGTCCATTATGAAGTATCCGAGTAACATAGATTGAAATTGTAATATCAACTTACAATTTGACCCCTTTTTTTTTAATATTTGAGGTTTTTGGTCTAACATTCAACAATTAAAATTAAGAAGATCAACTATTAAATATTTATAAAGATATTTTTCATTCAAATTTTAATTATGTGATGTTTCACACAGAAAGTATTGTTATTGTCTCTTTCATCACCAAAAGCTGATTCTCCGAGCTAATCAATTTATTATTTCACAGTGAAGCAACGGAAAATTGAAAGTTTTGTTTTGGATGAAAAATAGTAGTCATGTTCCTTATTTTATATTAACCACAGTTGTCGAAATTTTTATTTGTACCATATTAAAAAAAAAAAAAATCAATTTTTACCACGTCCGCCAATTGAATTAGATGACCCACTTTTATTTTAACAAAATTCATTATGTGGAGGAAGAAAAAAAAATGAAGTCCGCCGCCAATTCAATTAGCGAACCCTTTTTTTCTTTTTCCGGAGTTCGCCAATTCAATTGGCGAACGTGGTAAAAATAGAATTATGTGGAAAAAGTGATTAATTGTTTTTTTTTTAATATGGTACAAATAAAAATTTGGGCGTTGGTTACAAAATTAAAAGTTATGATGGATCGAGGTAATATGATAATTGTCAAACAAAATATATGGCTTCAAACTAATTCTTCATCCCACAATGGAAACTTGGTTTAGGTTGTAATTCATACGACGAACCAAATTAAAATTAAATTAATAAGAGCTTGCAACTTATACGGGAAGTTTAAGTGTAGTAGAATGTAAAAGAAATAGCCGAGATGTTGAAATCCCATCCGTCAACAAAATAATAGAATTAGATCACTGACCATGCATGCGCGACTTATTAGTTATTAGTGATTAGGTAAATGATATGATTGCCTCCTAATTAAAGAGATTTGGACAAATTTTACTCAAAGTTAGCTGGGCATTAATTAACCGTCTGATCTGAGTTGAATTTGCGTGCGAATGGATCAGGCTTAAAATAAATATAAAAGGGCCTGTGAATCTAATACAAATGATATACTTGTGTTAGGTTACAACACCAAAGTACTTCTTTTGTTTATAATACAAATAATATATTAAAATAATATACTTATGTTATAAAAATTGAATAATTTGTGTATTAATTATTCGTAAATTCAGGAATAATACTAATATTATTACTTGGGATAATCCGTTTATTACATGAAAGTATCAAGGCAGGAGTATATACATACAAGTAGGGGTGTAAACGGATCCAATATTATCCGACCGTATCCAAATTTGTATCCGAAATTTCGATACGGATATCCGATATCCGAATATCCGTGCGGATACGGATACGGATATGGTTTTAAATTTTAATTATCCTTATCTGAATAGTAAATATATAATATATATTTTAATTAATATATATTATGAAAAAAATTATGTTATTCACTATTATAAAAAGCAGATATCTGTATCCGTTTAATATCCATATCCAGGGGCGGAGCTATGTTCAATGAATGGAGGTCAATTGACCCCCATTCATTTGCAATTTTTTTTTATTTATACTCTATTTTTAATATAATTTAAACTAAAATATTATGAATAAGGTGAAATTGACCCCATTCGTAGTAGAATTTTTTTATATACTTGACCTTCATTCATGTTTGATCCCTATAGCCTGAAAGTCTGGCTCCGTCCCTGTCCATATCCGTCTAATATCCGATCTATATTCGTATCCGTCTAATAATCCGATCCGTATTTAAAAAATAAAAAACATATACGGATATAATTTTACCACTATATATCTGATCCGTATCCGATCCGTTTGAACCCCTACATACAAGACATGATGGGAACGAATGCTAGATATATCCATCTAGAGCCCAGAACTTAAATTTACCACATACATGCAACGAGTAAAACAGGTCAAACTAACTCTCCCTCCCACACAATGGAAACTTAAAGACGAACCAAATTAGAATTAAATTAATTATGGCTTGCAACTTCCGGGAAGTTTAACCATAATAGAATATAAAATAATTATAATTAAAGAGATGTTGAAATCCCATCCATCAACAAAATAATAGTATTAGATAACTGACCATGCCAACAATATAATAGTATTAGATAACTGACCATGCGTGACTTAGTGATTAGGTAATTGCTGACCAGCATGCATAATTAATTGTCTCCTAATTAAATCATACTAATAACCTATGCTTGATGGGCCCCACTGTAATTGTCATGTGGGGTTCCCATACCCTGATACCCCCATTATATATGGCAGTTGAAATACAAGGGACTAAACAAGCAAGGGTCAAAATTACATCCAATATCAGACAATGGAACGAGAGCTCCTCAAGGCATGCAGCAAAGGTGATCTAAGCCTCTTCAACCACTTGATTCTCGTCAACCCTGATTTCCTCCTCGCTACCACTCCTCATTCAAACAACTGTCTTCACATTGCCGCCATGCTCGGCCATCACGATTTTGCCAAGGAGGTCTGGTCTAGAGCACCTTCCCTCTTATCCGGCACTAATGTTGATGGCGAAACCCCACTGATAACTTCTCTCATGGCTGCTAACCTTTCGTTGGCTTCTGACATCATCTCTGCTGCATCATGTCATATGCAGCCTGATGATTTGAAGCACATGCTCTTGAAGGTTGATAGGCGTGAAGCAAATGCGTTGCATCATGTAATGCGAAATGACTTTGAAAATTTGGCACTGCAGCTCTTGGACATAGAGCCTCGACTGTCTGAGCAAGTTATCAACACAGGTGAGTCACCGATGTACATGGCAGCCCGCAGAGGTTATTCTAAAGTTGTTAAGCGATTGCTAGACATCCCGTCTTCGGCAGATTCTGGCACGAAAAATGAATCAGCTCTGCATGCTGCTGTGAGACTCGGTCACACAGGTTATTTACTTATAAAGCCTGATTCTATGAATCAACTGTTGACCAGTGTAGTTAGTTTTTATGTATTTCATCAAGTCAACTATTGGCTTCTGAACTAACTCAATTTGATTTGAAACTAATTTGTGCAAATTATCTCAAGTCCAACAGTTGAGACTTCAGAATCAGAAGTCAAAACACAAAAAATACTCCTTTCTTTTTCTAAAATTAAGCACTCTATGAAGCACAACAACATATATTATTCACTCAACCACAACATATATAAGCACAGTACCTCTTGCCACTAATTGACATCGCTCCAGAAAGGCTTGAAGCAGCTATCGTTGCTTCCCTAATTGTGATAGGGTTGTGGTTTTGCAGCCTTCACGCATTTGAACTACTAACTTCTCATAGGTTCTACGTGGTCTCACTAAATGTTTTTCAGTGACATGTACTGTCAGGTATAGTTAGGGAA
Source organism: Carex arenaria (assembly GCA_964058825.1). Classification (NCBI taxonomy): domain Eukaryota; kingdom Viridiplantae; phylum Streptophyta; class Magnoliopsida; order Poales; family Cyperaceae; genus Carex; species Carex arenaria. The sequence goes on from CAXKVW010000622.1 coordinate 24,169, forward strand.
CTGTCGCATGGACGACCACAACTCGCATACAGTAAAGACGCATATGGAAACACCCCGCTGGAGAGAGCTGTACTTCACAACAATCTCGAGCTTGTGAAAATATTCTTAGAACATGATCCTAATTTGGTATATATTAAGAATGAACAAACAGAAAATACTCCGTTTATTACGGCAGCACAAGCGGGCTTTGTGTCGATTGCTGAAGAGATCGTGAGCGTCTGCCCCGACTCTGTTTATACTCCAAACAAAAATGGGTATAGTGCACTCCATGAAGCTATTGGGTGTGAGAAACCGGATTTTATTGACTACATACTTGGAACACCCCAGCTTCATAGGCTTATTAACCAAGCAACCAACAATGGCAGTCTTCCCCTGCATCATGCTGCTGAGAAGTGCGACCCGAAGCTTCTTCGTTCTTTACTATCGCATGCCGGACAAGATTATACTGCTGTTAATGTTCTAGGAAATAATGCAGTTAACGTAGTTTATGCAAAGACTGCGTTATTGAAGACTTTGAAATGGGTATGTTAATTAATACTTATGATATATTTAGTAACTTTTTATACAAAATCAAGAAAGATCAGGCGTAATGTTTTTTTTTCTTTGTCACAGAACGAGTCGTTCACATTGTTGTCAAATGTAATTCCCTCCGGATGGAAACACTTAATAAGTGATAGCGCAAAAAAGAAGATCAAGAAGCAAGCAATTCTGGAGGTGAAATCACTTACAGAAAAATATACTTCTAACACATCTCTGATTGCTGCCCTTCTCGCTACTATCACTTTTTCCGCGGCTTTTACCTTGCCAGGAGGATTCAGTACTGATCCTGCTAATGCTGGACAACCGTTTTTTGCAAGGAAAGCAGTTTTCCAGGTGTTCCTCATCTCTGACACCATTGCCATGTGTTCTTCTCTTGCTGTCGCATTTCTCTGCATTTTGGCAACATGGGAGGACATGGATTTCCTGTTGAATTACAGAAAAACAACGAGGGCACTTATGTGGTGTGCTTACGAGGCTACTGCAGTTGCATTTGGTACTGGATTGTTCACCGTGATGGAGCCCAACAACTTGTGGCTTGCAATTCTCATACTGGTACTCTGCACCATCCTTCCGCTCCTCTCAAAGATCATCGGCGATTGGCCACTATTAATGCTACGCTACAGACTTCGTGGCCTTTTTCGAACAGACCTCATTCCAAAGATTTGAAAATGTGAAAAATCATATCAATATTCATAGCAGAGTTGGACCATTATTTAAATAAATATCAGAGCCTTTGTTGTATGAGTTTGAAGAAAAATATTTCAAAGAATTTCAAATGTATTCCTGCATTTGATGTCCATATCATATCTCTGTCCTTTGAAACTGAGACAAAAAATAAGGATGGAAAATTTGAATGAACTTATGAATTAAATTAATTAACTCTTTTCAGCTCAATTTTCAGTGCAACACATAATAGCCACAATATTTAGGTTTCCAAATTAGGAGTTGTCCCTGCCAAATTTGTCCCTAAACAGCCCAGGAGCAACCCCTATATATAAAACAAAAAAAATAAACATTTCTGTGTTTGCCTTTAATTCCATGGATGATGGACTGATGGGCACAGCAATTTGGGAAGGTAGGGATTTCTTATCTTGATAGGTAATTGGTTCACCTTCTCTGCTCCTACTCCGTCTTCCCTCTTGTGTGCTCCACTTGCAATCTCTCTTTTTTATTTTAATACTCATTTCAATTTAATTTCTCTTCGATCTCTGTTATTTTTTTTTTGCTCTCCTACATGCCTCATACACAGGGTAAGGATTTCCATTTTGCTCTCCTGCCAGTAAGCAGTGGCGGATCCAATGCACTGATAGGGCAACAGTCCTATCCTAGAAATTCAAAATCAATTTTCAGGTATTGAGTTTGGACTCTTGCTTTATCCTGGAAACCAGTTTGTTCTACTCTGAGCTCAACTCAACTCCAAATGCAATTTTGAAAAAAAAAAAATATTTCAATTCAAAATCAACTCAACTCCAAATTCAAAATCAATTTTCAGGTATTGAGTTTCGTCTCTTGCTGTGTATGCTAGGCCCCTGCTATATAAGCAAGCCTCTGTAACCGAAACAGGCAATGCAATAACACAAATCATTTTCTGATTTCTCTGTCTCATCTCTCTGTATCTTATCTTCTCTGATTCTTTCATCTTCTCTCATGTGCATATATCTATTATGTTATTTTATAATCGTTTCGTATGGTCAAATTCAATTGATAGGCCAGGAAGAGTATATTTTAAAGCATCGAACAAATTAACACGATGCTTAAAATTTTACCAATCTACTTATTTAGTTGTGAATATAATCTCTCTCTTTTAAAAATGGTTCTCAACGTAGCAGTGAGATTTTCACAATCAAAATGAAATTACCAGTTTTAATTGATGCTTTCTATATCAGTTAAAAAATGTATATGATATCATAATCCATAATTTTTCTAGCGTTGTAAGTGAAATCCAATTTATTCGACTTATTCAATTGATCCATTCGTTCTGAATCAGAAAAATGAAGGATCTAAATTTTATTCAGTGACATTGAATTTTGGTTAACGAGACGTATAAATCTTGGATACAAATTTTATAAAAAAAGTTGATAAATTCCACCTGAACATGCAAATTATTTTCTTTAGGATTTTACATTGTAACATGAGTGAGGCTATAGTACATTTTGTAATGTCATTGCAATGTGCGGATCGGTCTGTGCATTAGATTTATATTTCTATTTTCAAAGTCCAAATGATCATCCGAACCATTCAACATTATTATCATATATACTTGAAGACCAAATTTTATATTTTTGGATTTTTTTTTTTAACTTTTTAGATAGGTAGAGACTCGCTACTCTCGGATGGTCTGGAATTTTTTGATCAAGTGATTTTCTAAATTATCTAAAAATATTTCAAAAAATATAATTTGATTTCCAAGTATATTTACATATAATAATGTTGAACGGTTCGAATTGATTATTTGGATTTTAAAAATAGAGATATGAATCCAATGCACGGACCAATCCGCGCACTGTAATGTACCATTAGTAAAATTATATAATATTGCAAACATAAAGTTCTATTTTTATTATTTAAACATTTTTATAAAAAAAATATTTACATTATTTATAGGTGGAATTTAGTGTGTTTTGTAGTTTTATTTTTTTATGATTAATTAATGTTAATTATATAATTTTCAAGTCATTTCTTTAATCAATGAAGATTAGAAGGACCATCTTAAAAGCATATGGACTCAATAGTGAAGATTAGGACTGGACTTTTGGAACGGGTTCTTCAACTTCTTACCTATGAGAACAGTGGTGGTCTGATGCTAATCAGACCTATTTTTAGGATCAACGAGCTTTACAACCATCCGATCCATCTTAAGATCTTTGTGCACGAAAATCGAAACAAACGAGCATGAAATTTAAAGCAACAAGCAGGAATCTTAAAGCATATTCAATGGTGATTAAAGTAGGTCCGATGGGCTTCAGACCTACTCTCAAGTCCCTAATTATTTGTTAGCCTGGGTTACTACTGGAGTCTTTCTGTAGGAGTGTCAATGAAAAATTGAAAAACTATAGAGTCAAATGAAAATATTTTTGCATACATAAAAATTGATGCTACTTATATTTTTACTCCTATTTATATCTTATTTTTTTAAAGTTAACGAGTAATAAATGAATAACAGATAATTACTGAATAAATTAATTACTTATGTAAATGAACACAAATTATAACAAACGAATTAATATATTACTTTAAACCGTCATGTATATATTATTATAAAATATTCAGACATAATTATTGATCCCATTATTTTTAAATTAATATAAATTAATCATTAAATAAAATTATATAAATTTTGTAATGAATATTAATATGAAATAGTGCTTATCATCATTTTTTTATTCGATAAGATGATACAATAATTAGGAAAGGTTAAAACAGTAAAACGATTTCTTTGGGCCTTCTGTCAGCGATATGAAAGCAGGATCTGATTGTGGAAGTATGTAACATAAGATCTTAGATTACATCCCCTTCGCGTAGAATTCGCATCCTCTGAGTCTGAGATATATCAACTTTTGTGTGTTTTGAAAATTTCAACCGTTCAAATATGTTCTACACGAATCTCAAAGCACAAATAATAGGGCCCTGCGCTACCTCGAATAGGCACCGGACACGTCGGTCACTCAAAAATTGAAGAAAGCAGCTTGAGTCCGATTGGTTCCATAACCGTCGATCCGCTTTTAGATCGGGTGCACGGAAATTAAAGCGAGCTCGCACAGATATTAAAGCGAAGCACACAGATCTTAAACCGGATCAGACAGTTATGAAACCCTTGTTAGCGTTTCTGGCGAGCGCTTTTGGGTTTCGACGAAGCGAAGCATGTCTTCCAGCGGAGCCACGGAGGAAGAGATGGAGATTCCGGAGGGATACGCCGAGACAGTGGTGGTGCGCCACGGCGAGACCTCCTGGAACGCTTCTCGAATCATCCAGGTCTCATTTTTCTCAATACTTGTTTGTTCAATTCTCTTCCTCTTTTCCCAAATTCGTTCTGTTGAAATTCGATTTGCAGAATTTTAATTTGCTCCTCATTTTCCACTGTGTGAACAGGGACACTTGGATCCAGAATTAAATGAGATTGGAAGGCAACAAGCAGCAGCGGTAATGTATGCTTTTAATTGTGCAATGAAAATTGCTATTTATCTCATTTTTAATTTATATATTTTTCTAATTACATGTTTGGAAGGTTGCTAACCGCTTATCCAAAGATCCCAAGTTCAATGCCATATATTCCTCTAATCTAAAACGAGCAGCTGAGACTGCACAGATTATTGCAAACCAATGTGATTTGAAAGACGTAAATCACTTTGGATCGTGATGTATATTTTAATTTTAGATTTTGACAAAGTTTGGTTTTGTTTTTTCTCTATGAAAAATTGTAAATCTGTTTAATTGTTATGTACTATAGGTTATTTTGGATCAAGAATTGAGAGAGAGGCATCTAGGAGATCTTCAAGGCTTGACTTTAGTGGATGCTCAAAAGATGAAACCTAATGTTCATAAACTTTTCTTATCAAACAAAAGAGATCAAGAAATTCCAGTTATTTTCTCCTGACATTTTTTTTTTGAATGTTAATTTCTTTTAGTTTCAGGAAATGAAATATGGAATGTCTCCGAGTACGTACTACTCCATTTTGGAAGCTGGTTTTATTATTATAGATAAGAGTTGATATTGGCTGCTTTTGATTTGTTGTTAGCAAATGTTGACACTAACATTTCTAATATTATCATTAAGGGTGGTGGAGAAAGTTTGGATCAACTACATCAGCGGTGTGTTTCTTCTTTTCGAAAGATAGCCAACCAACACAGAGGTAAAAAAACCCTTAGAAGGTGTTGCTTTAAATTTTCAAAAATTAAATTAATTTTACTATCAGATAATTCACTTCAAGAGCAGCATTGTTTTTTCATTACCATATGACTCATCTCCAGTATTGGGACTGGTACACACCAGTATTGTCAAACCCATACTGTCTTGGTCATTAACCTTTATAGATTTACTAAATAAGACCACCTAGTGATTTCAGTTAATCTAATAAATTCCCAATTAATGATTTCAGTTAATCTATAAGCCTCATGTTCGAAATTGTGTAATATTCATAAAAAAATTTTAAATATCTAATTTTTCTATCAAAATTTGAAAATTGCTTATTTCCCACTAAAACAAATAACTTCTTTTTTCATTTCCCCTTTTGTTAATCAAATTATAAACTTTTATTTGATTGATTGGGATAACAAAGTTTTTAAATTTGTTAACTTTTGAACAAATAACTTAGTTTTTCTATCAATACATTAGCAAAACCTTGCACATTAACAGTCAACATTTGATACAGCCGCTGTCTAGCTTTAAAAAAAACAGTCAACATTTGATTGAGTAGAAGGCAAAATAATATTGATTGTAGTTGGACAATAAGAATGTGTTCGTTTGAAAAGAAGAGTAAATTAGTCCTTTCATGATCTAATAACCCTTGACTTGCAATTTCAAAATTTTGATGGAAAAATTTGATATTTATAATTTTTTTATGAATATGGCAATAATTACCGACACAAGGTTTATAAATTAGCTAATTGGGAATCTTGATAGTACATACTACATAATATAGCTTTATAGATTCTTCAATCTTGACTCTCAAGTCTCTAATGTCAGTAACTAGGTATGTATTACCATAAATATGTTAACAATAACTACAATTCTCTGATGCTCAGTTGCTCTAATAAATCTAATATAATATAATTTGTCAGGTGAAAGAGTTATAGTGGTTAGTCATGGTGGTTTCATCAGAGAATTGCACAGAAAAACCGCTCCAAATAGAAAATTGGAAGGCAAGATACAGAATACTTCAGTTAACGTGGTTCTCATTTCTGCTTCTAACAACCATTGGTTTATCAAGAAATGGGGTGATACCAGCCATCTTCAGGGAATAGGTGCACTTGACAGTGGATTTGGCGGGGATAAAACATCAGGATAGTGTTTTTTGAAACAAAAACATCAGGGTAGAGTTAAGAATTGTGGCTTAAAGTTTAAACCACTTATATGCATGTATGGTGGGGGATGGGAAGGCTATATTGTTTCTCGGATGGGCATTTCAAATGATTTAGCTGAAGGCTCAATTCAGTTCTCTGATTACGTATGTAGTATCATACCTACCATTTTAGATACTACACGAATAATCCATTTATATAAGGGTCTAGCAAATTTAATTTTCAGAATTATGAGGCAAAATTAGTTTCCTGAATAAGTGTTGTTCTGACTTCTGACTTTTCTTATTTCCTATAATAATATCAACATTGTGATTGCCAAGGACCCCAATTAAGTATGATAGCTGTCAAATAATAATAAATGACCTCTCTGCAGAAGACAAAAATATAACTTTCGTTTGAAATTCTTGGGGAATATATAATAAGGGCACTGACCAGATTCTCTCAATTAAATCCATTATTTTTAATGTCTTATGCAATGTAGAGTGGCTTAAATCCATTATTCTCCTGCAATTCTTGATCGTAAGTGATTTTAGACTGATGAGCTCTCTAAATCCTTCTGATGGCATGCAGACAAAATAGTTCATCACATTCATGACAGTTACTGATCTTCAGTTCCTCAAGAGATGCAAATTGTTCAAGGTGCATGAAAAATCCTGATTGCAGGGAGGTTAGCTTTGAGCATCGAATAATATGCAATATATATAGATAAGTCAAAACCAATCTTGATTAAAAGTTAATGTAGGCCCAACAACTTTTTTTTAATATATATATATATATATATACACACACACACACACTTTAATTAAAGCCCAATAGTATATATTGAATATGAAAACTAATTTTGTTTTTCTATCTTTCCAATTAAATTTCCAATAAATATAATTGAAAATGAGAATTGCACATTTACAAAACAAATCCCAATTTGAGAAACTCACAAACAAATCTGAATCAACACAGTTTATCTAATAGTCAGACTTTAATTAATTTAATATTACATAATTATTTCTAGTGTATGCGAATATATTAATATCTTTATTTTATTTTTAAAAATACAAAAGTTTGTAAATATACTAGATAATATTATTTCAGATTAGTTTTCGAAAGTTTCAATATGGATCTCAATATGTTTCGACGTCTTTACAAAAATTTCTTCAATTTTTTATTTTCACTTCAAGTCAAATAAAATTTTGACATGTCCAAAAATCAGGATGTTACAGGAATAAAGGGCATATTTGGTATTTTGATATTACCAATGGTGTACTGTACCATATCATGTATGTGCTATACCTACGATCAGAGTATTGTTCGATGGAATGTCTAAGACAAACTTTTCAGGGTTACTTATCCCCAATTTCCTTACCTAAATTTTTCTGTGTTTGCTTTGTTTCTTACCACTTCTCTTATATTGTTTTTGGCGATTTGAGAAGAGAAGGGAAAGAAAGCTGATGCCTCAGTTCTGCTATAAGTCTACTATTTTTGTTAGTGATGATAAGATGTTTGATTTGATGTCTCAGTTAGCTTTTTTTTTTTTAGATCTGTTCTGATATAATGTCTCATTAGCTGATCATAAGGTGTTTGATCTGTTTTCTACAAGTCTACTACACTCCGATCACCACCTCCGACTTTCTACAAGTCTACTAGACTACTACTCTCCGGGTTTGGGTTTTGTTTTACCAGCGGTAAGTGTTTTTTCTCATCTTGTTCAGTTATTTGATAGTATTACATTCTATAAAACAAATCAGAATTTCATATATTAAAGAGAAAGAAATCATGGTACTATGGGTATAATATATTATAATATATGGACCAAAACCATGGTTTATTTCACACGTAGTAGGTGTTTGTTGAATTGACTGAGTGAAGAATTTTGTATGTTGACCTGATTCATGCAAGGTTTCTGTAATGGTGCCTGCAGTGGATCCGTATCCTCTCTATTACTATAGAGGATGGGCCTCACTTTACTATTTGAGATTCGGGGACATAGGGGGCAGTATTATTGGGCTTTGAGATTCGTGCCAAGTAAAACAGAATGGTCTGGATTCACTAATTGTAAAAGATTCCCTTGTGCAGTAATAGAGAGGATGTGAATTCGCCTGTAGTGGGGGTGACACTGTGATGTGTCTAGCATTCTGGTATGATATATAATAATATACGGACCAAAACCATGGTTTGTTTCATACCTAGTAGGTGTTTGTTGAATTGACTGAGTGAAGAATTTTGTATGTCAGCCCGATTTCATGCAAGGTTTATTGATCTCTGCTGCACCTTTGGGGCTGTCAGATGTCGGCCTTATATCATATGGACACATGGCAAGAAATGGGACCCCCTCGTTATAGGAACAATCATCATCTCCCGAAGAAAGACCAAAGAGGTGTTGAAAATCTACACAGAGCACTGAATGACAGGCTACTGAGGAGAGAGAAATAGGCGAAACAGGAAAGTAATGACCTGGCCTCACTTTAAGAGACTGTACCGACTACTCTTGAACCTGAAGGTGTTGATCTCCTCTCCTCTCGGTAAGTAACAAACAAAATAATGTTCTGTTATTTTTTATCTCTAGCTTTTGTTCTAGTTTTTTTCTTAAGTTGAGAGAGGCTATGGTACTATTCATAGCACGGATTGGTCCGTACTATGGATCAATATCTTTGTTTTCAAATTTCAAATAGTCGATCTGAACCATTCAACATAATCTCCACGTCAAAATGTACTTGCACACTTAATTTTATATTTTTTAGAATTTCCCATGGTACATGGGATCCGACTTTGCTGCTCTCCAAATAGGAAAGCAGGGTCCTGTTTTTCTAAATCTAACTATTGAATTTTTTTTATGCACGAATCTCAACACAGATGAATAGTTAGATTTGGAAAAGCAGGATCCTGCTTTCCTATTTGGAGAGCAGTGGAGTTGGTTCCATGGTACATGTGCCCAAATTGCATCTCCTTCCCTACCACCTCTTCTTTCTCCTTCTCAAACTGCTGCTCCCAGCAAACCACGCTCTGCTTGGAGAAGCACTCAAAATTGTTAACAAAGAAGAAGCTACTTATCCTTTAAGACTTTTATTTTTTTGAGGAAAAATAAGTCTCACAGCCATATTTCATTGATAGATGTGGTTACAAAGTTTGTATCCATCCATTACAAGAAATAAAAAATACTCAACATTGTTGAGCTCAAAGAAAATGAATAGCAAAATTGAAAACAGTAAAGACCACTAAGAAAAGAAATTTTTTGAAACTTGTAAATTTTACAAAATAGACCCCTGGCTCTTCACTTCATTGTAGCAGCCACTGCTTGTACCAGATTGGTACCCACTCTTTTCCATCAATTACTCTTGTGATCTATACCAATATCTAATGATTGTTTTTTCCGTGTTTATTTTGTATGATTATGTTTGTTTCAATTGATAGATTGTTTGTGACTAATCTGTTTCCTGTATAGGATTTGTTGAGGGGACTCGAGAAATCCAAAGAAAAGGGTGGGACGGATGGCAATTCAGAACTAAATGAAGTTTTTGCTTCTCAGGTAGTATTTATTTCTTGAGATAGGTATCTCATTGAATAAGTAATCTTGTTAGTTATATATTTTATTGTTTTATTATTTCTGAGGTTTACTATTTGTAGAGCAAATAATGCAAAACTAAAAAAAGTATCAAATAAATTTTACTCTTTTCCTCAGTTTATGCTTATGAGTTGATTGTATAGACCTTAAATTGATTGGTTTGTGTTGTATTGATCAACCACCAAGTTTCTTCTTGTATGGAAACTTTTGAAAATCAGTGGGTTCATTTAACCCCACAAGCTGCCACTAGATCCGCCACTGCTTTTGCATCTTTTCTAAGCCACAAAATCATCCACAAATAAAATGGGAAAGAGAAAAATACAAGGAAAAAAGGCTGGTGCAGTAGGCAGATCCAAAAGGACTGTGAGAGATGCCCTTGTTAGCTGTGGCAGGAGTGTTGCATCAGCCTTAAATATATTTTTTAATGTGGGAAATACTGGATGATTACCAGTTGGGGTTTTTTTGTTGGAAGAGAGAAATGATTCGTGCATCAGCCTTAATTGTCACTGGTAATTGAAACAGGCGTAGGGGCATCAAGGGGACAGGAAGAGATAAATGAGGCATGCAGGCATGTGTGCTATATATACCCGATATATATATACATGTCTCTATGAAATTGCTAATATGCTACGCGTAGCATAGAGACCTCCGTGCAACGGCTCAAAATTTGAATTTTCAAAATTCTAACGGTCGATTCAAACCGTTAGATGTGTTCTACATATTGAAATGTGCTTGGAGACTAAATTTTATATTTTTTGGATTTTTTTTACTATTTATTAAGTCACTTTGAAAATCGCTGATCCAACGGTTTCACTTTTGGTTAAGCCACTGTTGGATCAGCGATTTTCAAAGTGGCTTAATAAATAGTAAAAAAATTCTAAAAAATGTAAAATTTGGTCTCCAAGCACATTTCAATATGGAGAATACATCTAACGGTTCGGATCGACCGTTAGGATTTTAAAAACTCAAATTTTGAGCCGTTGCAGGAAAGTGCTCTATGCTATGCGTAGCACCGTAGCCCTGTCCATGTCTCTAACCAGATATTATGTTACTTCAGGTACCTCAGTATTAATTGGGTACTTGACCTGTTTTTTTTGCTTGGAGGCCTGCTGGGCCTTGATCTGTAAACTAATTAAACTGGGAGTGCTAAACTGGAATCACATTCAGGTTAGCCGCTCATGCATGTTTCCGATACAAAAAACTTAAAACTGTGCACAATTTAGATTAAAAATGTGCAACTTAAAAACATTCAGGTGAAAGTGTTGTTATGTTAATAATGTGAAATTGTTATAAATCTTCTTATATGCTTTTGACGTTTTTGGTAATGCTGCTATTTATATAGTCCAACAGGATTTTTTAGAAACCATAAATAAATATAAAAAAAATTACCAAACAAACTTAATTGATTTGGTTTTTACAAAAATCATAAGTATCAAAATGGCATCTCGGTATGAAATAAACAATATTCACACTAAAGAAAATGTAAGATTGACCCTTTCTGCCTGCCATTGTAAAAAAAAAAAATACAAGTTTGTACCTTGAGCTCACTCACTCATAGCTTCCACTAAAAGCAATTATAAACAAAAATGCAGCATGACTGCGAGAGAAAAATTTATGCACTTTAACCAAAAGTTCAACTAATGCCTTGGACTCAGCATATAATCTCAGCTTCTGGCAAATTAACTAATTCATCGCTGACGAATGTATCGACCCTACTGTCACTATGCACCCAACTATACCCTAGGTTCTTTTTTACCTTTCTACCCTTCATAAGCCTTCTTATCTCATCTGCCTTCTCCCATCTTCCTACCTCAGCATACATATTTGACAACACTGCAAAATATTGGGTATTGTCAGAAGAAATTTAATTGAGGATTACTGAAGTTGTCTTTAGAAATTACTCAAACTTCAAAATGCGACGACTGGTACAACGTCAAAATGACTAAAAATGGATAGGTACGAATGTTGAGGACAGTCGTGGAAGCGTTCAAGAAGTAATTTCGGCGAATATCAATACCCAACCATATGGCGAAAAATGTAAAGCACACAAGAAGTCAACCACAACAAACAATCAAACACAGAAAAATAAAAGAGAAACACAAGATTTAGACACAAGATCTACTCAACCAAAAAAATGGAAAAAAATAAGCCCAGTAAATTTAAACAACACCAATAAATTAAGCTAAATTCAAACTAAATATATTTCGTTAACAGCCTCAAAGATTGGAGGAATCATCACACAGAACTGGTAGCTCACCTATACTACCAGTAGAGGGTTTTTGGCTGAGCGAATTTTGTTCGGGTCCCAAATTCTAAAGATTTAATGCAAGCAATATTTGGTGAGAGCATTAATTCTATCATTGTTGACAGTGCAAATTTTTTAGTTCTGAACTACAACAGCTGGGGAGATATAATCTATTTCTTCAAAATTAGAAACTAAAAAAATTAGGAAAAAAGATGTGGAACCAATTGTTAGTTAAATTAGCACTGAGCTGCTAATTTAAGTTGCCAAACTTAAAGTGCATTGAGAGAAAAATATGTCATAGGAAAATACTACCAAAATAAAACAAAACAAAAACACTACGAACTTTAATTATATGTTTTCTAATAGAAGACGCCTAATTAAAAATCTATGGAGTTACTGTAGTTTTGGTGCAAAATGCTTTATAATTTATTGTTGTTCTATTCACCAAATTTTTTTATCAAAGTCCATAATTATTAAACCAGGGTATGACAACTCAAGCTTGTATACCCACATGTAGCACTACTGATTACTGGGAAAAAAAATACAAGATAAACTGGATCAAACGAAAACCGGCTATTGAACAAACCGCCTCAGAAAATTTTCTTATTGGCCCTTTGAAATTCCAACTACTATTTTTTTATTTGCAAGAAACTCAACTCAAAATAATGCTATCTAAATTGAATAAAAAGAGCAACTAGATGTTGCCTTATTTTGTCTCAATAGGTCTTATATAAGCATCAAATATCCCATTGTTGAAACAAATGTTGTACCGAGAAAAAATTTCAAATTTCCCATTCGCAACTTAAATTATGTGACTATGTATAACTATGTTGTGGTCAATTTTTGGCTGGTTTCACATTTGAATATCCAATTGTTTTTATTTAAGTCAAAACATTTCAAAATTATTAATAACACCCCTCTTGTCTGGGCATGGGACGGGCTACATCGATCATTTAGATATAGGCAGAGTTAAAAAATTTAAAATTTGTTAGTATCTCTGAAATTTAAATATAAAAAGAAAGTAGAAACTACTAAATTGGAAACCAGGAAAGATATGTACCTGCCTGAATAAACCACGGTGGCAGTTATTTGTATCTTGACATGGTATTTTTGTGATTACATTTTTGCCTTGAGCTTAATGCAATGGAGCTTGAGTTAAAAGTTAGAAAATGTGTCAGTTCTCTGAAATATAAATTTAAAATGAAATAGCAGAGAAACTAATAAATTGGAAATAAAGAGAGATATATACCTTCATGAATAAACTACAATGGCAGTTATTTGTATCTCATACATTGTATTTATGTAATTATATTTTTGCCTTGTGCTGAATGCAATGGATCTTGCTTTGTTGGCAGGGACAATGTCTATATAAAGATCGACGGTTGCAAATGAGAACCTAATCAATTGCGAGAGTGGGGTAATGGATTGTTGGTGGGGCCATTTGTTTGTAGATGTAGATGTTTTCCAGAAGCTTCCCATCCAACCATCACCACTGGATTTCCACACCTATGCAGCAATATGCGCCACTTGTTGGTGGGGTAGATGTTTTTTTATGCACGAGTCGATGGTAAGAAGTTATACAAATACCGACACATGAAAATGGGAACCTAATCAATTGTGAGACCATTGAGATAATTCAGAACTTGTAAAAAGATAGAGCACGAAAAAAAGTTAAAACTAGACAGAATAAAATTATAATGATGCTTACAAGGAGGGACGAATATTAGAGTCAGCGGCTAATAATGATCTTCGTAACCAGTGAAGAAGGCAAATCTGGGATATCTTTTAGCAAAGAAGCTTTGTAAATGCGAAGGTGTTCAAGAGCAGTGAGCATCACCATTGTACCTGGCAATGAACGCAGTGAGCTTGCATCATTAATGAACAACATCTTGAGGGTACCACTATTTTGTAACAACCATTGCTCCGGTAGGGTCTCCATTCCTGAACATTTGCTAACGCCAAGATAACTGACAAATCTTAGGCATCTAAGTGGTTCAATAAGAAGGAGACAGAGGTGATCAATTCTCAGATAACTAATCTTCAAAGAGACCAAGGTGTTTCCTGGGTTGACAGTATGTGCTTGTTGCATAGATGAAAGTTCAATGAGCTTGTCGCACCCATGGATTTCTAGTCTACTGAGCGATGTAAATGCATTTTCAGAAGAAGGGATACAAGTAATATTTGCAGAGTTTATAATAGAAAGACTAGTGAGTGTGGAGAGCTGTGACGCTGATTCTAGCAATGGCACATCAAGTTTACCACAGTTTCCAATAAAAAGATATTTTAGTTTCACAGGCAGGAAGATCCTTTGGTTATCAACTATAACCAGCTTTGGGGTATTCTCTATAACTAAGCTGTTTAGTGACACAAAGTTTCCAAATGCACCAGTTGGTAGCTGAACCAAATTCTTACAGCCTTTGATAGTTAGTTCCTTAACAGCTTGTAAATCTAGGTTTTGTTGCTGGAGAAATCCATTCAATGCTATTAATTTGGGACATTCGGCAATCATTACTACTCTAAGCGATGATTTCATACATGATGGTGCTGGAGATGTAATGCTAGAACCATGGTGCATATCTGGAAGGGAATTAAGTCCCACTTTGTGTACTTCAAATCTGAAAAGAGAAAATGGAATGATAGGTATTTTGGCCAGGTTTGGACAGTATTCAATTTTTAGTTCTTTCAGATTTGGAAAGCCATAACAATTGTTTGGTCCTGTCCAGGATTTCCATTTTGGCATGTTGTAACAATATAGCTCCTCCAAAGATGGAAAAGCCCAATTACTTGTGTTATTACATGAATAGTCTATTTCTTTCACTGCATTCATTGTGCCAAGATAAAGTTTTTTCAGATGTGGTATTTGCCCAAGAAATGGCAGTGCTTCCCAAAGAGGACAATTGTCAAGTTTTAGGGATGATAGGTCCATATGAGATGAATCTTGCATCCAAATTGGAGATTTGTAGCCTGCATAACACTCGATTGTCAATTCCTTGAGATTTGGATTGGGTCGGAGGTTATCAATGACTTGCTCAGGTTTATCATAATTGCTCCCTTCTGTCCAATTTAGGAAAAGTGAAATAAGACTTTTCTTTTTGAATAGGTTGGCGTTCATAGCTTCAACAGGATCCCCTACATTCTCAATTTCCCCAATAGAAAGAATTCGGAGATTGTTTAGCATCTCTAATACATCTATATGGCAACCACTCTCTCGCCCAACAAAAAAATACAACTCTTGGAGAGAGGTCAGCTTGTGTAATCCGTGAATGTTTGACATCACCTGGTAGGGAAGGTTCATATATCGTAAGCTAACAAGATTGCTTACTCCAAGCGTAACGCCCTTATAGTCTAAATTACAAAATCTGTCGGATATATTTAGCACTTGCAGATGGTAAAGATTACAAATTGAATTAGGAATCAAATATCTAAATGATTGTGCTACAAATCTTGTGTCTACCTTTAGAAACTTAAGGTGTATCAAAGTACCAATCTCCTCCGGTATTTCAATTCTACCAACTCCTCCATGTATGACCAATAAACGTAAAGTTTCCTTAAGTGAACCATTTGGAAGAACAACTCGATCTCGATTATTGTCAGCTTCAGCCAAATTTACAACTAGGGTACGTAAATTCTTAAGATTGAATATCATTTCAATTTTACTTTCATGAACAGAGACATGTTGTGCAGTGCTAGGTATAAAATCTGATTTGTCATTCGGTTCTACTCTACAACATTCCCCTTTTGATACATTTTGTGCCATATCATGCATCAAATCATGCATAACATAGCAGTTTTCATCCTTAGAATCTCTTTCAAGGAAAGATTTCCTAAAAAGGTGATTGAAATACTCTTCTCCAATATCTTCGGGCCTTGCTCCTCCATGTAACTCTTGGCGTATGAATCCCGAGGCCATCCACATTTTGATCAACTCATCTTTGTCGAATGCATAATCTTGAGGAAATATACAGCAAAATCTAAAGCATTCTTGCAAATATGCTGGTAGATGGTAATAGCTCAATTTCAGCACATCTGCCATATCCTTAGCTTGTTCTAAGTTGATCAGCGAATCGTGGTTCAAAATTCTTTTCCAGTATTGTAAATTAATGTTTGAATTCAGCAAGGTTCCAATCACCTTTGCTGCAAGGGGACTACCTCGGAGTTTCTTTACAATATCATTTCCGATCTTTTGCAAATCTTTATGATAGTTAGGGTTATAACCGTAAAATGCGTACTTATTCAATAGCTCTAACAACTCTTGCTCTTCCAAGCCTTCTAATACTAGATTTTCTCGTTCACCATTTAGCACATGAGCAAACATGTTAGCCACTGATTTCATTCTAGTGGTGAGTAAAATTTTACTTCCTTGTTGTACAAATTTTAAGGGAGCAATCAATTTTTCCCAATCACGCATTTTATGGTCATTCCAAGCATCATCTAAAATAAGAAAAACTTTCTTTGAAATAATCCTTTCCTTCAAGCTTTTCAATAGGCCATTTAATGACTCACCATTATGGGCTTTCTCACCAAGGTCTTCGAGGATTTTTCTTGCTATATCTTGTACACTAAAGCTTGTTGAAATACAAACCCAAATTATTTTGTCAAAATGATTCTCTCTGCTAATTTCCTCAAAGATAAACTGTGCAAGAGTGGTCTTCCCTAATCCACCCGCCCCCACAATACATAGGGCAGAGATATTTCCGTGAGATGCAGATTTCTTTAACCATTCATTTATGATGGCTATCTCATTTTCACGGCCGAACACTTTGCTTTCGGTTAAAAAGGATGTAGTCTCTCGACTAGAAGTGTAAACAGGTTGATTATTTGGGTTTCCATGGCTATGATAATCTAGTGCAGTTGTAAATTGGAAGAAATCGCCAACACCTGCTGCAGCCAGATCTAACATTTCTACAGCCTCCCTTAACCTCTTCAATGTTTCTTCACTAATGTTGGAACCAGTAAATTTTCTCTTCAGCGAACCAATTATTGAAGAGGAAGATCCACTAACCTGATCTCCGGTTTTCACTTTGGCTTCCAGCTCCCGGTACTTGAGTTCGTCAAGCACGTCTTCAGCTGCTAAGAGCGCTTCTTTGAATTGCTCCAGCCATTCATTCACCCCTGAATTTGGGTGCTTGAATTTTAGCGCCTCGGCAACACCCATGACAGCTGCAATCTTGGGAAGAGCTACTTTCACCCTACGTAGTATGGATTTTGTATCAGCAGGCAGCATAGGCTCGCCCAAGTTGGAAGAAGCTGTGTCTATTAGTTTGCTAATGATTGCAGACCCGAACCATCCACCAACAGTTAAAAGATCCATCTCGATGGAGATTTTCTTCTTCTAACTTACTATCTCTCTATTTTTTTTTTCTTTTCTGGTTTTTTCTAAGTGGCAGGGTGGTTGTGTACAGAACCAGAAAAAATACACTAACAATTTGCAGTAGATTTTTGGATGAAAGATGAATTGAGAGATTGAGATTCCAGGAGGAAAGAGATTGGCTAATTAACAAAGGAACTCAATTATCAAAAGAATGATTGTATGAGACAGAGAAAGAGAGATTGAGATCTGAGAAACAGAGAGTGAAGGCAGTAAAGATAGCAACCGATGTTGTGTAGAGAAAAAGAAAAAAAACACTAACAATTTGTAGTAGATTGAGAACTTGAGAATAACCACTAATAATTAGCTAGCAAAGGATGTTGTGGACAGGACAAGAAAAACCACTAAAAATTCGTAGTAGATTGTTGAATGAAAGATGAATAGAAAATTGAGATTTGAAGAGAACAGAGATCGGCTAACAAAGGAAGTGAATTACCAAAAGACAGATTGTATGAGAGATTGAGATGAACAAGCAAAAGAGATGAAGATAGCGAAAGAGAAGAAAAAATCAATGAAGTTACAGTTGAAGCAACATTATTGGCGATCCGATTCTTTGTATGCACAAACTAAACATCATAGGTACCAATTAATTAATAAGCCCTTCTCCACCTTCAGAAAAGCTAATTAAAGTACAGATTCAGCGACCTGTTACACGGTATCTTAATGTTTTTGTCAAAAAACAAAAACATTAATAACCTTCCCATCACCTCACGCTTTATTGAGCATTAATTGCTCCTCCCTCACTTATCCTTCTACTAAAAGCCTCCAGCACCACACCTCACAACTACATTCATTACACACTTTAACTCCCAACCACCAACTCCCATTAATGAACAACAGAAAAACCGGATTTTTTTTTTTTTACCATCCTCAAAAAACGTATAAAAATAAAAACCACTCTCACCAACTTTTTATCAAAAATACCACTCCCGCAGACTGAATCCGCGTATCCAGATCGACCGGATTCGCAGACTGAGCACACAGATCTGGATCCGAGGACTGAATCCGCAGAACTGTGGATTCGCGGATTGAATCCGCGTACCCAACTTTGGTGCTATATAAAGGAGGGAATTGAGAAGGTGTCAGCAGGATGCAAATTTGAACGGCTGAGATGTATTATTTGAGTGTTGAGATTCGTGCATAAATTATTATTTGAGAGTTGAAATTCCTGCATAAAGTATTTGAAGTTTTGAACCATTGATATATTCCAAAAATGAGCCGCAGTGTTTGACTCAGAGAATGCGAATTGAAAATGAGTTTAAAATGAGGTGTCAGCAGGATGCGATATTCAGACTCAATTTGAGTGTTGAGATTCGTGCATAAATATTATTTGAGAGTCGATATTCGTGCATAAACTATTTGAACGATTGATATATTCCAAAAAAAGAGCCGCAAAGTTTGACTCGGGGTTTATGGCTGGGTGCGCGGATTCAATCCGCGAATCCGCGGTTCCGCGGATTCAGTCCGCGGATCCGGATCCGCGTGCTCAGTCCGTGAATCCAGTCGATTTGGATATACGGATTCAGTCTGTGGGAGTGGTATTTTTGATAAAAAGTTAGCGATGATGGTTTTTATTTTTATACGTTTTTTGAGGATGGTAAAAAACAAAATCCCGAGAAAAACTTATCAAAACCACCAACTCCCATACATATCCTGTTAGCCCGGACTGGAGAGCGCATGTTCAAGTAATTGAAACTTGGGGAATTATATTATATATATGGCGATATGTAAGGGGTTTACATGTATTCTATTCACGTTAGCAGGGAACAAATGATGTAGCCCACAAAATTGCAAATTTGGGCAGCTCTATATATGTGTAATTAATGGAACTTTTATCAATGGAAGCCTACGGGCATTTGAGACCAAAACAAAAAAACAAAAACAAAAATCCAGAAATAAATTAATGGGGGAAAAACAGAGGCCGTCACCAAACTTTTTTTCCTCGTTATTTCAAAATTAACAACCGGCTCCAAAAAAATTACAAACTTATGCATTTACTATTAAAAAAAATAACTCACATATTTATATCAAGTAATTAGTCATGACAAGTACGTATCCCAAAAAAATAAAAACAATAATTATTTTGCATAACTCGACCCACAACCCGTTAACAGCTAGAACTTGTCGGGGGGGTTGGATAATGCACGGAAGGTGTTTGACAAAATGCCCGAGAGAAATCTTATCACAATATGGTCAGCCATGATTGGAATCACATGTGTATGTGCGTGACAAGAGGGGAAAAATAATGTTCTATACTCTAACAGAATAATTGAGTATAGATTATGACCGTTCGATCAAAATACATGCTCCCTTTTCCTCCTTAACTACATCTGACGTTCCCCGTCTCTAACTAGATATTATGTTGCGCCAGGTACCTCAGACAGTATTACTCGGGCACTTGACCTGGTTTTCTACTTGGAGGCCTGCTGGGCCTTTATCTGTAAATTAATTAAGCTGGAAGTACAAAACTTAAAACTAAAACATTCAGACACTATTAATTGGGTCCTTGACCTGGTTTTCTGCTTGGAGGCCTGCTGGGCCTTCATCTATAAATTAATTAAGCTGGGAGTACTGAACTTAAAACATTCAGGTTTGCTGCTCATGCCCGTTTCCGGTACAATTTACTTAAAACATTCAGGTGAAATTGTTGTTATGTTAATAATGTGAAATTGATGTAAATCTTCTTATATCTTTTGACGTTTTTGTTAATTCGGCTATTTATATAGTTCAACAGGTAAAGCTGCTTTTATATTGCACAATATTTTAAGCAACCTTCAGGTGATTTTTTATATTTTAATTTTTTTTCTGAATAATAAAATCAAGAAATTCAAAGGATTGAAATTCAATTTGAATTGGATGCAACCTGATCATACCGCACCCAGTGCAAAACAATTAGTTTAAATCATAAGACAATAAAACAAGAATTGGATTTAAGCTGATCAAATCACAAAGTGCAATAATTTCAGATTTTAAAACAGTAAATAAACAATATTCACACTAAAAAAATGTAAGCTTGACCCAAGTTTGTACCTCGAGCTCACTCATAGCTTCCATTAAAAGCAATTATAAATAAAAATGCAGCATGACTGCGGGTGAAAAATTTATACACTGTAACCAAAAGTTTAACTAATGCCTTGGACTCAGCATATAATCTCAGCTTCTGGCAAATTAAACAATTCACCGCTGACGAATGTACCGACCCTACTGTCATTGTCACTATGCACCCAACTATACCCTGGGTTCTTTTTTACCTTTCTACCCTTCATAAGCCTTCTTATCTCATCTGCCTCCTCCCATCTTCCTACCTCAGCATACATATTTGACAACACTACGTAATATCCTGAATTGTCAGGTTTCAATTTTAACAGATGCATGGCTGCCCACCTCGCCATCTCTATGTCCCCGTATATCCTACATGCACCCAACAAGGCACCCCACACATCACAATTGTGTTGGTTTTACTTTGTGGGTTTTACTAATTACTTTAAAATCCTAACCAAGATCTACTCATTTGTAAGAAATTAAACTTAATGCACAGCGGAACTTACTTTCCATCTTCAAAGGCCTCCGTATGCTATCAATCAGACAGCTTCCAAGGCTCTGGGTTGATACGCTCCTGGTCCTGACTGAGTTGTTGGCTCTCGAGTCCTTCCAAGAACTTGCAATCCTTTTCTCTGGCTATCCTAATTATTATGACAGAGTATCATGTCTTCAATGGAGTAGACAATTGTGATGGATTGATTGCAAGCCTTGGAGACCCAGCCCTTTTATAGCAGTGCAAAACCCTAAGCATCAGGGCAGCCGAAAATTGGCTAAGAAATCTTGATTTCGGATTTGAAGGATCTAGAAAATTAGGAACCTCCAGAAAAACCGAAATAAATCAGAATAAATTCTGATTTCCTTATTTAGCCTATATTTATTACTGCTATTATTTTAATCAATTATAATCGGTCCATTAACAATTATATTGATTAACATTGTTCTATATGTATTAGTATCCAAAACCTTATATATATAAATACGTATAATGCCATGACTTAATTAATCACATTATTTGGCATCTCTTAATCATTACATAAATGTAATCTTGTGACAGTATTTGATATCATAATCATAATGCACGCATGTCCAACTTAATTATTGTAATTAGACGTCTCTAAATCCAACAAATTGGGCTCAAATTGCATTCCTTTGATAAGCTCCTCCGCCTCTGTCAACAGACCAGCACGCCCTAATATATCTACCATACATGTATAATGGGAGTTTTTAGGTTTTAACAATTTTGTCCTGTAGCATTTGGGAAAAATAAAATCTTCCTTTATTTACCAAACCGCTGTGATCACACGCTGATAGCACAGCAATATAAGATACTTGATCATAGGCAACACCGTCTAATGGCATTTCATCAAACAGCCTGAATTAGATGAGACACATCAATTGACTTAATTTAGTATAAAGTCAAGTGGTCAAAAGGTTTCTAAAAAATGAATACATTAAAATTATTTTAGAAACCTTCTAATTTTGACCACTTGATTTTATACTAAATTAATTTGAAACTTTAAAATTTTCACATATAGACACATCACTCGTAAGGTAGAAGAATTTCAACAGTTTGGATTCGTCGTTCGAAGTTAATCCGATAAATTTTAGAATTAAGAGTACAAAGGGGCTTGATGCTCCTAGTTCTACTTATGTTTATTAATATATATTAATTAATCAAAATTGAAAAAGTAGATTAAATAAAAACATAATAATACTTATTAATTATTATTTTATAACGAGGATCTTTCTCATAAATTTATTAATTAGTCACCAAAAAAATCAACCAAAAAGATATTAAGCAAATTTATTATTATGATGATTAATTAATAACCAAGTTGAATAAAGACAATGGTAATAAGGCCAAGTTAACAGACGGATCCACTTTAACAGGAGGCAAATTTATATTACTTGATAATGCCCATAGATAGATGCGGGCGTAATGACATCATTATAATAAAATTGGATGCTTGTGCAAGTTAACAAGTAGGATGCTTAATTGTGCAAGTTAACAAGTATGATGCTTGTGCAAGTTAACCGTGGACGCGTGCAATTAGGGTTGTAAATGAGCTGGCTCGGGCTGAGCTGGGCCTTAGCTCAGCTTATTAATTCTGGACCGAGCTGTTAGCGAGCCAGCTCGGTAACAGCTCGCGAGCTAAAGTCTCAGCTCAAACTCGTGACGAGCCCGCTCGTGAACCAGCTCACGAGCCACGAGCTGGCTCATTGGGTTTGGTTGGACCTTGTTTTAAGAAGAAAAAATATATTTTACAAACCTTTTTGGACCGAGCTGAACCGAGCTGGATCAAGCTTAACAGTATAAAATACACACAAATTTATACAAATTCACAAATTGATGCCTAGCCGAGCTAGCTCGTGAGCTGGCGAGCGAGCTAAGGCCTTAGCTCAACTCGTTAATTTTGGCCCGAGCTGTTACCGATCAAGCTATATGTGAGTCACGAGCGAGCCACGAGCTACGAGCTTTTTGGACACCCCTACGTGCAATGACACAAATTAAATTGGATTGAAGTTTTCTTGGTTTATTAAAAAACAAGTTAATTAAATCTTCGTGAATTATTACTTTATTAACCCCTGATCAACTCAATTATGACTCATTGGTTTTTTCGTCGTTTTGCTCAATTCAAAGCTCAATCAAATCAAATGATAACACATTAATGAGTATGGTTAAAATTGCATCATTGTGTTCTAACTATATATTTTTATTTTCGTTTTCATTGTTCAAAGAGTTGATCCACATCAACATATTATTCATATTAAAATATATTTAGGGATCAAATTTTATATATTTTGAAAATTTGTAACTAACTTTTTAGATAGGTATAAAATCACTCTTTTTGGATAGTCCACAAACCACAATTTTGTATCTATCTAAAAAATAATAAAAAATTATGTCTGTAAACATATTTTAATATGGAGATCATCTTAAGTAATTCGAATCAAACTGTTGAACTTTTAAACCACAGATAATGATAAGAGATATGGTTGGCCAGTTGGGGAATTAATTACGATGCATTTTAATTGAGCTCCTCTAATTTGTACGATCAATTGAAATGGTTTGCAGTATATAGTCATATGGAATTTAATAGTGTATAATTGAAGCGGTGCTTCAAAAGCTTATTGTACTTGGTGTATAATTCTTGCAAGTGTTGCATGCACCGAACTCTCCTTGAATTTAATAGTTTTATTTTGGTACTTTCTCAGCTATACAATCTTAAAAAATATTTTCAGAATTATCTCCGAAATTAGTAATATCTTTCCTAGCTTTTAATCCAAATATTAGGGAAGTAGGGATAATAAGACAAATTTTCATTATTTGGGCAAATATTGCTTGCTGTATATAGCCATATGGAAACATCAATTAAGTAATAAAACAATGATTATTTTCTTCCAAAAAAAATTAAATAATTCTTTCAAAAACTTTGATTCCTTTACCTAAAAATATAAACCACAAGATTCCCAATTGGTGGGGCCAACACTTTAGACCAATTTAAGCCCACTAAGACTAAACTTTAGTCCATGCTATTTTTAAAAATCAAGCATCCATAATTTCATGAATTTAATTTAATTTGATTTTTATACGATAAATAAAATGGGCCGCTAACATTTTCTTGCAAGTTTAGCACGGAGAGATCAACATAATTTCAGCCACAAAAGATCCTATGATGAAGGTTATATGCATAAAACCATTTGTGGTGAGGTCACGCGTGCAAAGGTTAATTATAAAACATTTGGCAGGTGGACAGTTTCAATCCTCTACTCTCTTCTTTAAGAAGAGAGAAAAAAATATATATATTTCTAACGCAGATAATTAAGTTGCTTCAAAAACAAGCATATTAGCATATACAAATATATTTCTAACGCAGATAAGTTTCTATATAAGCATATCTCTTCACCTGCTAGTTCTTCTCCCAAGTTCCTATATAAGCATAACTTTTTCTCTTCTTTCTGTGAGCATATACAAATTATCCAGTGCCATGGCTAATGAGATTCTTTGCCACCATTGTCCTCTCCCTTATCCTCAACATCGTCACTGATCGAACTTACTAGTCTTACTGGCCTCTTTTTGTTTTTCCTTGCATTTACATTTTTTTTTATACCACACCGATTGTGGACCTGTTGATCAGTTCATTTGACATCATGAACTCTGGTACTGATCGGACAAATAATAATAGACAGAGCATTGGAGGCCGATACATGATTTCCGCAAGTAATTTAGAACTAAAGCCTTCTCGTCCTCAACCTCTTGGTGCACAATACGATTTATGGAAGCTCGTTCGTCATAGAGATCAGTCAAGGTAATTAATGCTCCTTTGGTTGAGGATTGCTTATTTAGACAGATATAGGCAAGAATATATTTTTTCGTGGAGTTAACAGGTAAGGATAAGAAAATAATAATGTTAACTTAATGGGTAAGAGTACGGGTCAATGATCCGGCCTATCAATAATAGAATACTATGGTAAAAAGGGACTATACGTGAGGGTATACTAATAGAAAAGTGCTTTTTCTATTAGCGACGGGAGTATCCGCAAGGGTATGCCGACAATATCCCTCGTGAATTTTGTAGCATTCTTGAAATTAAGCTTGAGTCATTGATTAAAATCCGCGAGGGTATATTATTTTATGTTTTGCCTGATAATGCCGTAGACGCGGGTGCAATGACATCAATATAATTAAGTTGGATGCTTGGGCAATGACATCACAGAAATTAGCAAATTAGATTGAATTTTTCTTGGTTTATTAATAAAAAGTCTTCGTGAAATATTATTTTATTAAGCCAAGAAATCTCTAATCAAATGATAATGTACACATTAAAATATACATCTTTCATTTTCGTTGTGAAGCATTTGAATACAACTCCTCTAAATTTGTACGATCTATTGGATGATACTGATTCCAGACAGATGATCAATATAATTGAAAATGTTGATAACTTTCGGTGCTTGAAAAGCTTACATATATATTCGTATGTAACTTAACAGAAAGCATTTTAGTATGTTTTTATCCGTAAATTCATAGCTTACATAACTTAACCCAAAAAAGTATTACGATTTTTTTTATTAAAATAACTTTGTACTATAGTTTTCAGTATTGTACTTATATATATAGAGTAGAACTAGGGTGCTCCTAAGTTCACCAAACCTCTTGTGAACTTGACTCTAAAATATATCGAATCGACTTTAAACGATGAATCCAAACCGTTGAAACCCTTCTACCTAATGAGTGATGCATCTACATGTGAAAATTTTAAAGTTTCGAATTAATTTAATATAGAGTCAAGTGGTCAAAAGTTTAAGGTTTATAAATTAATTTTAATGCATTAATTTTTTGGACTCCTTTGACCACTTGACTCTATATTAAATTAATTCGAAACTTTAAAATTTTCACATGTACATGCATCACTCATTAGGTAGAAGTATTTCAACGGTTTGGATTAATCGTTTAAAGTCGATTCGATATATTTTAGAGTCAAGTTCACAAGAGGTTGGGTGAACTTAGGAGCACCCTAGTTCTACTCTATATATATATATATATATATATATATATATATTATTAAAAGGCCATTTGACATGATGGTTCGATCAATTAATCAATGACTCAAGCTTAATTTCAAGAATGGTACAATATTCGCGAGGGATACTGGCGGCATATCCTTGCGGATACTCCCGTCACTAATAGAAAAAATGCTTTTTTGTTGGTATACCCTCACGTATAGTCACTTTTTACCATAGTACTATTAAAATCATAATCCAGCAGATTTGTTAGGAAACATCAACTCGCCCTATCGAAAGCTTTCTCAAAATCCACTTTGTATAGCAAGGATGGCAATTTGCTTTTTGAACAAAAGGTCACAAATTCTTTGGCCGCTAAGAATGGTTCCATTATCGATCAACCTCTCACAAAAACTATCTGATTAGGCAAGATCAGCGATTGAATGTGTGGCTGGAGCCTATTCGAATTTTTTTTTGGAATGATTTTTTATTCGTGTTTATCACACTGATTGATCTGTAGTCGGCAATTCTATGAGGATTTTGCTTTTTCGGTCACATCTGTTTTGACGGTTGCCCAAAACACTTGATAAAATTCAATAGGAATTAATCATAATTGAAAAAGTAGATTAAATAAAAACATAATAACACTTATTCATTATTATTTTATAACGAGGATTTTTCTCATAAATTTATTATTTAGTCACAAACAAAAATCAACCAAATAGATATTAGCAAATTTATTATTATGATGATTAATCAATAACCAAGTTTAATAAAGACGATGGTAACAAGGCCAAGTTAACAGACGGATCCATTTTAACAGGAGGCAAATTTATATTACTTGATTATGCCCATAGATAGACGAGGGCGTAATGACATCATTATAATAAAATTGGATGCTTGTGCAAGTTAACAAGTAGGATGCTTATATGTTTATATGCTCAATCAAATGATAACACATTAATGAGTATATGGTTAAAATTGCATCATTGTGTCCTAACTATATATATCACACATCTTTATTTTTGTTTTCATTGTTCAAACAGTTGATCCGCATCAATATATTATCCATATTAAAATTTGTTTAGAGATCAAATTTTATATATTTTGAAAATTTATTACTATTTTTTTATATAGGTTTTATACTGCTTTTGGATAGTCCAGAAACCGTGATTTTGTATCTATTTAAAAAATAATAAAAAATTCTATCTGTGAGTATATTTTAATATGGAGATCATCTTGAGCAATTCAAATCAAATTGTTGAACTTTCAAACCACAGATAATGATAATGATAAGAGGTATGCATGGTTGGGGAATTGGTTACGATGCATTTTAATTGAGCTCTAATTTGTACGATTAATTATTCGTTGGAAGAGACTGATTTCAGACAGATCAATTGAAATGGTTTGCAGTATATGGATCCGAATCTGCTGCGATTCTTCGCTCATGAACAGTAACTTATGATCTTTATTTTTTCAAATCCAACTGTTGAATTGTTTCGAGATTCGTGCAAGGAAAAATCAGCTACTTTGAGATACGTGCACGAAATTATTGGACGGCTAGATTTGGAAAAACAGGAATTTTAGGGTTACTGTTCATTCTTTTAGGATTATAGCAGATGTGAATCCGCAATATATAGTAATTATATGGAATTTAATAGTGTATAATTGAATTGCAGTGCTGCAAAAGCTTATTGTACTTGGTGTATAATTCTTGCAAGTATTGCATGCACCGAACTCTCCTTGAATTTAATAGTTTTATTTTGGTACTTTCTCAGCTATACAATCTTAAACAATGTTTTCAGAATTATCTCCAAAATTAGTAATATCTTTCCTTTTAATTCAAATATTAGGGAAGTAAGGATAGTAAGACAAATTTTCATTATTTGGGCAAATATTGCTTGCAGTATATAGCCATATATATGGAAACACCAATTAAGTAATAAAACAATGATTATTTTCTTTAAAAAAAATTAAATAATTATTTCAAAAACTTTGATTCCTTTACCTAAAAATATAAACCACAAGATTCCCAATTGGTGGGGCCGACACTTTAGACCAATTTATGCCGACTAAGACTAAACTATCCATAGACTGAACTAGTCCATGCTATTTTTAAAAATCAAGCATCCATAATTTCATGAATTTAATTTAATTTGATTTTTATACGATAAATAAAATGGGCCGCTAACATCTTCTTGAAAGTTTAGCACGGAGAGATCAACATAATTTCAGCCACAAAAGATCCTATGATTAAGGTTGTCTGCATAAAACCATTTGCGGTGAGGTCACGTGCGCAAAGGTTAATTATAAAACATTTGGCAGGTGGACAGTTTCATTCCTCTATTCTCTTCTTTAAGAAGATAGAAAAAAAATAATATATATATTTCACCTGAAGGTTCTTCTCCCAAGTTCCTATATATATAAGCATATCTCCCTCTCTTCTTTCTGTTAGCGTATACAAATTATCCAGTGCCATGGCTAATGAGATCCGTTTCTCTGGCACCATTTCATTTGACATGCTGAACTTTGGTGATCGGACGAATAATACTAGACAGATCATTGGACGCCCATACATGATTTCCGCAAGTAAATTAGAACTAAAGCCTTCTCGTCCTCAACCTCTTGGTGCACAATACGATTTATGGAAGCTCGATTGTCATAGAGATCAGTCAAGGTAATTAATGCCCCTTTGGTTGAGGATTGCTTATTTAGATATATAGATATAGGCAAGAATATATTTTTTCGTGCAGTTAACAGGTAAGGATAAGAAAATAATAATGTTAACTTAATGGGTAAGAGTACGGGTCAATGATCCGGTCTATCAATAATAGAATACTAGGGTAAAAAGTGACTATACGTGAGGGTATACCAACAGAAAATTGTTTTTTTCTATTAGCGACGCGAGTATCTACAAGAGTATGCCGACAGTATGCCTCACGAATATTGTACCATTCTTGAAATTAAACTTGAGTCATTGATTAAAATCTGTGAGGGTATGCGGACAGTATGTCAAATGGCCTTTTAATAAAACATATATAATTAAATAAGTAAAATACTGAAAACTATAATATAATTTTAATAAAAAAATCGTAATACTTTTTTGGGTTAAGTTATGTAAGCTATGAATTTACGGATAAAAACATACTAAATTGACAAAGTTTTAACGCAAACAAGTAAAGTAGACTAGATTCAGCATCAAAAATCATCTTTTGAAAAATATGCACAAGATATTTTTTAATTTCATACATTGTTAGCCCTTGTCTAAATTCGTCTAAGAAAAGGGAAATTATCATTATAACTTAAAAGTTTGATTTTGTGTTTCCTAATGATAAGTTTCCGGGAGGTAGCGGAGCTATCAATACCAGAATCGTACGACGGGGATAGAAGGATGGAAATAAAGGGGAAAGTAAAGTGGAGAGAGCTTTCGCAGGAGACAAACTATGCTGCATATCTCATTTTCAAAACAAAGCGGAACTCAACAGGTCTCAACAATTTACAGGAGGCATCAATTAATTCTGTGGGCAGCCAGCTCTCAAGGAAGAAGATTGTATCCATAAATCCAACAAATATTGTAAGATCCGGTGATAGATCCATTGGATTGCCCAAAGAGAGGGAGCCAGTGGATGCAAATGGATGGAAGGAGCTGAAGCTGGGGAAATTTTACTGCGACGTTGATCCTCGTCATGAGGAGGTGATAATCTTGAAGGATTACAGTAACGAGAACAAGAGTGGGCTCATCGTCGCGGGTATTGCATTACGTCCAATTTAAACCACCAAGCATGTGCCAGTAGGGACGGGGCAAAAACCCAATTGTTTAGTGCTTTGTTGTTTAGATGTTTCTTGTGAACACCGTTTATTATTTTGATGTTAAATTATGTAAGCTTTTGTTGCTTGTTGTTAATTGGTTATTAAACTATGAATTAGTTTGTTGTTTCAATAAAAAAATCACATTGTTGTACGTTGTTAAACTATGAATTATTTGTTCTTCCATTAGAAAAAATCACACTACGAATTGTTTTATTGTCTGGTGTGATGTCTATTTGATGCGGATGAATATGGATGGGCCAACGAGTATGGGTAGGCCAGGCAAGCCCATGGGCAAGAGAAGGTAGGCATGGGCTTGGGGTAAAAGTCCATAGTTGGGTCGAGCATAGATTTTTAATTTTTAACAGACAAGTCAAGCATGGTCTTAGCAAAATATCTGTGGGCTTGACCCATTGCCATCCCTATGTGGCAGCGATATAAAAAAAAATCTATTGCTTTTTTGTATACATTCTATTCGAAGCGAACCCATTAGCTAATCAGATACTATATAAAAAATAAACAACATAATTTAGCTACCATTTATTTTGAGTATGTAAATTACAGAATTAATGTACTAAGTTAATCTGGTAGCTAGCAAGATTTCATTTACAATTTGTTCTTCTTAAATTGATTAGTTAGATAGGAATTAAGTGAAGCTAATAATTTATACACAAGTTGGTAATATATTTTTTTATTAAAAGGCCTAAGCCCATTTATACGCAAGTTGGTAATCATTAATAATAAGGCCTCATATATAATATTTCATATTTGATTTATATATAGATAGATATTAAATAAAAATGCCTCTTAAAGTCCAACCCATAACTCCTAAGAAAAGAGAAGTTGTTTTTTCCCAGCTGGCTTTCTTTCCTCTTTTAATTGTTTCTTCAATTCTCCTCCAGCCATTGGAATTGTTCCAATTTTCAGATGAGAGAAAATAGAATCAACCCCGCTTTTCTTATTAAATTTCAAAATTCAAGAGGGAGCAGTTACGTTGTCCTACGCCCGGACTAACGTTGGTCCGTCCCTGCATCCTATATTTAATTTGATTTCATTCATATTTGTATCCTGTTGTAAAAATTACTACGTTGTTTCTATGTTCACTTTATTTTCAAACATTTTGATTAGTTGCTGATATATAAATAATTATGTACTGTATATTGTTAAGTTTTATTCTTACTTTTTCTATGTTCTACTATTAATTGTAAAGATTTTTTTTCTTTATAATTAATTATTATAAATTATGATATATTTTCTTGATAATCTTGGGAATCTGCTACTTAAAAACAGTTTTTTTTTTCTTCGGAAGGATGCACTTTTTAATTAGCTATTTTTAATTAATTGAGTTAGATATAAAAGAGGTTGAGTTATTGGACAAAATGTATTTAAACAAAAAAAATTCTTTGGCCATCTTCTCTCTGGGTTATATTATTTTGATCAACGTAATTCAGACACAAATATCCTAGAATGAAGTTGTATATATAAAAATATAAAATCAAGTGAATCCATGGACGAGCTCACGTAATGTTGAATTAAAAATAGGAAGCATTGTAGGTATACGCATTGACAAATTTTGACAGTTTCAATCCTCTATTCTCTATATCAGAAGCAATAAAGAAGAAGAATAAACAAACAAAAAAATAATAAGTTCAAACGCAGAGTTCATTGCTAATTCGAAAACAAGTTCAGCCTTTTGGACTGAGTCTCTTTACCTGCGACTTCCTCTCCCAAGTTCCAATCTATACATATCGCTTTCTCTTCTTTCCTTTAGCACTACCAAATTATCCAGAGCCATATATGTGGAGCAATATCCGTAGTTGCATTGCTGCCATTTTTCTTGTCGCTCATGAGGCTGGTCGACTTCTCTCGCTACTTACTGACCCGAGCATCTTTATACACATATGTTATGTTCTTATATTGTACTTCTACGAATTATTGGGTGACTACATTTTGATACTAGTCAGGTGGATTGCCAGTAGAGAGGTCCCATGGATGGATGGAGCTCGAGTTGGGGCAGTTTATCTGTGAGCATGATGCTGTAGGTGAGGGGAGAGGGGGGTGTCTGATGCCCATCGGACCAAACTCGGTTCGATGGGTGGTTTCTACCATCCGATCCACTTCAAAATATGTGCGCATCACTTTAATATCTGTGCTGTTGCTTTAACATCCATGCGCACAGATTTTGAAGTGGATTGGATGGTAGAAACCACCCATCGAACCGAGTTTGATCCGATGGGCATCGGACACCCCCCTCTCCCGTAGGTGAGGTGGTGGTTTGCTTGCAAGAAATCAATGTTAATAACGAAAAAGCTTGATTATATGTTCCCTTTATTTTTCATACATTATTGTAATGTGTTCTTCAGGGTTTCAAAGTTTCAAAATTTATAATATATTTCTGGCTTGCATAATTGTATACCTGTAATAAATTATAGTATATTCTGAATTATTGATTCAACAAGCATATTTTTTTTGAAAGTAAAAATAAAATAAGAGTCAATACTATAACTTACATTGTATTTATAACGGGAAAAGAGACACAACAGTATCACATAAAATAAGAGTCAATACTATAACTTACATTGTATTTATAACGGGAAAAGAGACACAACAGTATCACATAAAATAAGAGTCAATACTATAACTTACATTGTCAAGTAAATAAGCTTAATTAACGAGTTTTGAGGCTGACAGATATTGTGAAATTACAAAGCCTCAAATTGTACGTCAAATCAAAATAAAATTGACTAACGATTGCTTCTTTCAGTATCACGTTTGGAATATTGTTTAGAAAATGATATTTAGAAAATCACGGCTTCAGGGAACATATTTTTTTTTCTATGGTATCAATTAAAAATTAAATTGATAGCAACAAAATTGAGAAGAGTCCGGGTAATGTGCTTTCGGTAGCATATGGGCCGAAGTGCTACCAGTTCAAATTTAAAATTTTAAAATAAAAAAAGTCGATCTGAACTGTTAGATGTGTTCTCTATATTAAAATGTGCTTGGAGACCAAATTTTACATTTTTTGGTATTTTTTTACTATTTATTAAGCCACTTTGAAAATCGCTGATCTAACGGTTTTACTGTTGGGTTAAGCCACCGTTGGATCAGCGATTTTCAATGTGGCTTAATAGTAAAAAAATTCCAAAAAATGTAAAATTTGGTCTCCAAGCACATTTTAATATAGAGAACACATCTAATTGTTCAGATCGACTTTTTGGATTTTGAAATTTCAAATTTGGACCGATAGCACTTCGGCCCATATGCTACCGAAAACACATTAGCCGGACTCATATATATATATATATATATATTACAACTCAATCACAGACCACCATAGCCTGCTTCCTGTTCTGAACAGGCAGTTCATACAAAGGCAAGAAAAAAAAAAAAGCCAGCCGCAGTTCGGCAAGGCCTTCTGAGTGTGTAATACACCAAAAAAGGGAAAATAAATCTGCTGTTATTCCTATTTCAACCATTGATCGATCTTCATTGAGATTCGCATATTAAAAAAACATTTTTCTTTAAGATTCGCACATACAAAAATTTGAATAGTTCGGATCAGAACCGAATTTTTTTCTTCTAGCACCCAGGAAAATCGAAATTAAATAAATAGCACCCAGACTGATATTTTGTCAAACTTGACACTCTCGCGGATTCAATCCGCGCACCCAGAATGATAGATGCGCGGACTAAGCATGGGCACCAACTGGTGCGCGAATCCAGCGGACGGACCTGGGTGCGTGAATCCAACAAGCGGACCTGCAGGTTCACGAACTCAGCACGCGCACCCCTTGGTTCTTGGCAGATTTAAGGAATTCAGATCACCCCACTCAAGCAAATTGAAACGGACGGCTCAGGATCGTTCATTTAATTTGAAATGAATCTCAAAGCACAAATAATCCTGATCTCTACACCATCGTACTATTTTTAGTTAATCTGGACCATTCGATTCAATTAGATAAAAGTCAACCTTGTACCTTTGGTCAAAGAGATTGACGTAATCCCAATTTTCAATTAGATAGATTTATTTCCCTTTTATAGTCTATTTTTGGCGTATAATAGGAGGACCCGAATTTTTTAAATAATAATTGAAGTTTGAAAAATTCAACAACCATACTTAGATGGGGAATATATTTTTCAATATATCTGCAGTGTTGGGGAAAAATAAATAAAATATATTAATTCATTTAGCAATTAAGTATTGAAATTTTTTTATATCGCTGCCACATAGGGTTGGCAATACGTCAGGCATACAGGTATTTTGCTAAGATCATGCTTGACCTGTCTATTAAAAATTAATGGCCCACCTGCCTAGACCAATATGAAAATTTATACTCGACCCCCTTATGGGCTTTTACCTCAAGCCCATGCCTACCTTCCCTTGCCCATGGGTTTGCCTAGCCTGCTCATACTCGCTGGCCCATTCATATTCATCCACATCAAATAGACATCACACAAGACAATAAAACAATTCATAGTGTGATTTTTCTAATGGAAGAACAAATAATTCATAGTTTAACAACAAACAACAATGTGATTTTGTTATTGGAACAACAAACTAATTCATAGTTTAATAACAAAC
Organism: Carex arenaria; assembly: GCA_964058825.1. Lineage (NCBI taxonomy): Eukaryota > Viridiplantae > Streptophyta > Magnoliopsida > Poales > Cyperaceae > Carex > Carex arenaria. Next base: position 58,835 of record CAXKVW010000622.1, read on the forward strand.
AACAAAAGCTTACATAATTTAACATCAAAATAATAAACGGTGTACATGCACAAGAAACATCTAATCAACAAAACAAACAAAGCACGAAACAATTGGGTTTTTCTCCCGTTCCTACTGCCACATGCTTGGCGGCTTAAATTGGACGTACTTCAATACCCGCGACGATGAGCCCTTTCTTGTTCACGTTACTGGAATCCTTCAAGATTATCTCCTCCTGACCATGACCAACGTCGCAGTAAAATTTCCCCAGCTTCATCTCCATCCATCCACATGCATCCACCGGCTCCCTCTTTTTGGGCAATCCAATGGATCTATCGCGAGGTCTTACATTTGTTCGATTTATGCATACAATCTTCTTCCTTGTGAACTGGATTCCCATAGAATTAGAATTAATTGATGCCTCCATTAAATTGTCGAGACCTGTTGCGTTCTCCATTGTTTTGAAAATGAGGTACGCAGCATAGTTGGTCTCCGGCGAAAGATCTCTCCACTGTACTTTCCCACTTTGAAAATATAGTAAATGCAAGGAAAAACAAAAAGATGCCAGGAAGGCCCGGAAGTTGGATCAATGAGCTTGATGAGGATAAGGGAGAGAACAGTGGTGGCAATGACACGGAACTCATTAGTCATGGCACTGGATAATTTGTTTATGCTAACAGAAAGAAGAGAATTGGAGATATGCTTATATAGGAACTTGGGAGAAAAACTAGCAGGTGAAGAGATATGCTTATATAGAAACTTATCTGCGTTAGAAATATATATATTTGTATATGCTTGTTTTTGAAGCAACTTATCTGCGTTAGAAATATATATATGTATTTTTCTCTCTTCTTAAAGAAGATAATAGAGGATTGAAACTGTCCACCTGCCAAATGTTTTATAATTAACCTTTGCGCGCGTGACCTCACCGCAAATGATTTTATGCATACAATTAACCTTCATCATAGGATCTTCTGTGGCTGAAATTATGTTGATCTCTCCGAGCTAAACTTGCAAGAAAAATGTTAGCGGCCCATTTTATTTATCGTATAAAAATCAAATTAAATTAAATTCATGAAATTATGGATGCTTGATTTTTAAATCAAATTCAGTCTATGATAGTTTAGTCTTAGTCGGCTTAAATTAATTGGTCTAAAGTGTCGGCCCCACCAATTGGGAATCTTGTGGTTTATATTTTTAGGTAAAGGAATCAAAGTTTTTGAAAGAATTATTTTTTTTTTTTGAAAGAAAATAATCATTTTTTTATTACTTCATTGATGTTTCCATATGGCTATATACAGCAATATTTGCCCAAATAATGAAAATTTGTCTTATTATCCCAACTTCCCTAATATTTGAATTAAAAGGAAAGATATTACTAATTTCGGAGATAATTCTGAAAATGTTTTTTAAGATTCAAGGAGAGTTCGGTGCATGCAATACTTGCAAGTACAATAAGCTTTTGCAGTACCGCTTCAATTATACACTATTAAATTCCATATGGCTATATACTGCAACCATTTCAATTGATCTTTCTGCAATCAGTCTCTTCCAACGAATAATCGTACAAATTAGAGGAGCTCAATTAAAATGCATCGTAACCAATGCCCCAACCATACCTCCTATCACTATATGTGGTTTAAAAGTTCAACAGTTTGATTCGAATTGCTCAAGATGATCTCCATATTAAAATATATTTACAGACGGAATTTTTTATTATTTTTTAGACATACAAAATCACGGTTTCTGGATTATCCAAAAGCTGTGATTTTATACCTATCTAAAAAAATAGTATCAAATTTTCAAAATATATAAAATTTGATCTCTAAACACATTTTAATATGGATAATATGTTGATGTGGATCAACTGTTTGAACAATGAAAACGAAAATAAAGATGTGACATATATTTGGGACACAATGATGCAATTTTAACCATACTCATTAATGTGTTATCATTTGATTGAGCTTTCAATTGAGCAAAACGACAAAAAAAACCAATGAGTCATAATTAGTGGTTTGCTAAAACCCAGCTACCCGTGATCCGTACCCAGTCTGCCCTTGACTCGTGCTTGACCGGACCGGACTGTGCACAAGTTTGGCATGGGTCAAGGATAGGCTGGAACGGATTGCTAATTTTGAAAAAAAAACCGATTTACCCGTACCCGAGCCGGTTTGAACACGGACCACCCGCACCCGTGCCCGGACCGCCCGCACCTGTGCCCGGACTGCCCGCACCCGTGCCCGAGTTTGGCCCGCCCTATCCATGCCTAGATCGGGTTTGAACCCGCCCTACCCGTGAGACCCTTGCCCGGAACCCCCACCCACCCACCAACACCCGGCCAGGCTAACACACCTCCCAATATATGTCAATTATATGAATTAGAAAAAAAAAATGGTATTCTTAAGACTATTAAAAATTTATAATCAGTTGTTATATTTGACAATTTCAAAATAATAATATAATTTTTTTTTAAACATCAAAGATCAAATCAGTCATAAAAAGGTCAAAGAGGTCCTATTTATAAATTCATATTCATTTATATCAAATGAAATTTTTAAGACTTTGCAATCATGCATATGGAGTACAAATAAGGAGTTCTTAAGCATACTGAATTCCTTGATGAGTTTAACTTCAAAATTTATTGGCTTGATTTCAAACGACGAATTCTAACTGTTTAAATCGTTCAATTTCATGAGTGGTGTGTTTACATGCATAATTCTTAACTTTTCAAATATTTAGTATAAATTGAAGTGGTAAACAAAAAATGATGAAAATGAATGCATAAAATTAACTATAAGGCCTTCTTTTTCTGACCGCACGTAAATAAACTTATGAAACATAAATGCACTAATATTAATTTATAAACCTCGTGAAAAAACAGAACAACAATAATACTGATTAAATATAATATTATATCAACTAAATAGCAATAAAAACAAAGTACAAATTAAAATTTTGGAATAACAACACTTTACCAAAGTATAATTAATACTAAAATTTAGAACACATTTTTTTTTTTTTTTAGAAAAAGATGAGGATTATGCTCTCAAATTTCTTTAATTAATTATAGACAAGTATGTACCAGTTTATATTAACAGAAAAACAGAAATCAAAATAAAACTACCAATCTACTGAAAACAGGAAAAAAAGAAGAAGAAGCTAATATTCAACCTAAAAATAACAGAAAAAGTAAATTATAATTAGTTGGATGCAACAGTGCTCCATTAGCTAGTTAATCTGCTTTATATTATTTCTTATAGTAACTTCTGATTACGACCTTAAGCAATAACTCATAAAGGTATAAATAAATGATTAGATGTACCATCAAGGTATTTTTAATTCTTATATATATATAGTCTTGATTTGGATATGAAATAGTACAATAGCAATAGACGGACTGTATTAATTCAAGCAAACTCTCTGATAGCAATATGGGAATTTTATAAAAGAAGTTTTAGTTCAGCAAGTTATAAACATATAATCTAGCATTAGATACTCCTATCATTTAAATTCGGATTAATTTTTAATATGTTAGATTTAGTTTTTTAAAATGTGAAGTAATTAGATTTATTTTATAATTTGTTATATTTTATTTTTAAATTCGGATTTATTTTTAATCGGTTAAAAATATAGGTTACATTTATTTTTTGGAAATGTTATGTAATTAGTGTCACAACCCTAATATTATATAACTAACCATAACACCTTTGTCAAGTAGCCATCAACAACTCTCTTCATCAGATGTTACAAAGCACAACAAAAATTTAAGTTATGGCACTACCAATGCTTAAAACTGCCAAGATATGAGATAGTCTTTCAATGCAAACAACACACATATATATAAGTTACAGTCTTCAATATTTACAAGGAAAGCACTTCTCGTACATCATGAACAAAAAGGAAATCCTCATACGAGAAGTACCATATTACAATAAGTTGCAACAAAAAGACTGCATTACTAACATATATATGCATATAAAGACCATACCCAAAATCTATATATTATGGCAGCCACCACTCCAGTCACCTAGTCCAAATACTGCCTCATCTCGCTCCTATCACCTGGAAACCACAAAGTACAAAGATGAGAGATTATAAACCTCCCAATGCGGTATTTAGTTCTCGTCGAAAATATTTCAGATCCAATCAACGAAACTAAATTTACACCGTGTAAACAAAGAGTGCAAAACAGTAACAAAAGCAATCATACAACACTGGAAATTTACTTAATCATTTGTAACACAACAAAGGTGATATGATGAAAGTTTCACCAATGCATTTCTCACGTAATTGATGAATTCATAATGAATTATAAAAAATAACAATGCACTCCTCATGTAATTTATGAATGCATAATGATTTCAATTATAACAATACATTGATCACATAATTGATGAATTCACAACAATTTCAAGAGTAACAATCCATAATTTTATTTATTACTCACTCACAATTTTGGTCATGCACTACCCGAATATGGCGCCTACAAAACTTCAGCTCACACGACTGAAGTTCCGTGCGTACCCCGAATATATGGCGTCTACAGAACTTCAGCCCACACGACTAAAGTTCCGCTCATACCCCGAATATATGGCGCCTACAGAATTTCAGCCGTGTGGGCAGAAGTTCTGCACCTACCCCGATCGAATATTTGGCGCCTTCAGAATTTCAGCCCACGCGACTGAAATTCTGCGCTTACCCCGAATATTTGGCGCCTACATTACCATCCAATTTTCAATTCAAAGTTATCTACATGCCAGGCTTACAAGTTTACACATAGCTGAAATACACAATTTCATAATTCAATAATCATATATACTACATACAATATAAATACCTTGGCAAATTAAGCTCACGATTTAAATTGTTTATGCATGTAATACCATTCTAACACGTGGTGCAAATCATACTTTATCCTATACATACAAGTTAATGTCATTCAGAAATAGGGTTCAGTTCATGATGCATGTCATTCTTGTATATATATATCATGCAACTAAAATCTCTTGGTAATGCTTGTGGTTGGTTCATGCGTTCCTATGATGTAATTAGCTACAGCCCATGGTCTGGTTCATGCATGTATACCATGTACTCAATAACTCAATATCTAACAAATAATTCAAAGACCTAAGCAATAGTTCAACAAGCACACAAGTATTTGAGAAAGATAATTCGCTACATCCCCAGTCTGGTTCATGCATGCATACCATGTGCTGAATATCTAAGAAATAATTCCAGCAAATAAATGCATAGTCCCAAGCAGCAATCTAGCAAGAGATAAGTAATTGAGAAAGATAATTTGTTATAACCCAAGTCTAATTATTCATGCAAATAAGTAATTTCAGCAAATAAATTCAGAGTCGTCTCAAGCTGTAATTCAGCAAGAACGCAAGTAGCTGAGAACATAAATTTAAAGTAAAAGGTCAATTGAGTAAATTCAACATCCGCACCTGACACGATATAATTTACCAAGGTGATCATGTTGTTGCTATACTCTCTATCGAAAGCTCGACAGTGATTTCGTTGCTCTACTCACTATAAGGCTATTGCAAGCTTATAGACAGTGATTGCATTGCTCTTCTTCCTTTTCCCTTAATTCCTCTTTATCTCCTTTATCCTCCTCTCTTTCTCTTCTTATTTTTAGTTGGAAGAGAGGCTCGGACTCTCCTAGAAATTATATCGGATATCCCAACATGTTAGAGAGTCCCCCCTCCGAATTAGGAAATGGATCTTATATATATTCATTACTTTACTTCATAATGGAAAAGAGAGAAAATGGTTTGACCACCGAATAAGGAAATCCATATTATATTATTTCCAATGTGAAATGCTAAGGCACAATCAAAGTTCAGTTTTATAAAAATTTGCGCTGACATACCAAAATAGTTATTTTTATATACATTTGCAAATAGCCCCTCATAATATTTTTAATTAATTAATTTAATTTTTTTTTCTTGGATTTAAAATTTTCCCCTACATGATTTCATGTTTTCAAAATTTTAGAATGTTACAATTAGATTTATTTTAGAATATGTTAGATTTTATTTTGAAATTCGGATTTATTTTTAATAGGTTAAAAAAAATAGGTTAGATTTAGTTTTTAAAAATGTGAAGTAATTAGATTTGTTTTAAAATATGTTGGATTTTATTTTGAAATTCAAATTTATTTTGAAATATATTAAAATGTTTATTTGCATAAATTGTGTTGAGAAGAAAAACTCTATAAACCTTTATTGGCATAAATTGTATTGTGAACATTAAATAATTGAATAATTAAGCCTCTTATTTTTACTCAAAACAAGTTTTTCTCAATTTTATAAAATGTATCAAATGATTATTGATAGATCTGAACAATGCAAACCTTTTCTAATTTTGTCTAATGAAATAAAATGATCATTTATAGGTAAATGACTTCGTATGTAAATCTATAAAATGTATACCATAGTTTATTAGATGTGGAAATAAATCTTTAAAATGAAATCACCTTGTTGGATTTGTCATGATCTTACATGATACAAATTCTAAATTTATAATAAGTAAAAATATTCGTATATACATATGTGTGTGTGTGTGTGTGTGTGTGTGTGTGTATATATATGTATATCTCCATTCTTATATAATGCACGTAATTGTCCTGATCCTCTAACGGCTAATATTGAAAGATGAATTTTCAGATTTAATATCAGCCATCTAATCACATAATCTGTCTTCTTTTGATTAAATATATCTATTTTATGTATAGAAGTCTAAATTTAGTTAAAAATATAATCGTCACACATACTACTATATAGTTTGTCACAATTAAGAATGAATCTCTAACGATATGTTTCCTTATTCCTCCTTAAATCTATTTTTGATTCATGTAATTAAATTATTTCCTTATTTCTTCATTTTCTCTTATTTATGCATTTATAGCATATCTTATGAAATAAATGGATTCATTAAACCTGCAAGTTCTAAAAATATTGTACAGAGAATGAAAATTTTCAAGAAAAAAATATATATGATTTTATGAAACATGCATATCGTAAAGTGTTAATTATCTTTTTATTATTAGTTAAGAGTATATAGGAAATATCGACCTTCTAGCTCAGGAAAAATGCAACTTAATTAATTATTATTTTTAGTAAGTTAACTAAATTCGTTTATTATTCTAAATGAAGATTATCAACTTTTTGTCGAATTATTGCCCTCTTTAATTATTATATGGAGTAATATTCCAACAACATAAATCTTTGGTAGATTTTTTTTTAAAGGCAGAGGCTACCATTCTTTTGTTGGTTAAAAGAAAGAAAATACTCTATGCTCGCTGTTTTAATGTGTGTATTTTCATAAATATTGTGCATTTTTTATTTTTTTAATTAATATACTTTTTGTATTTGTTTGTTCATTTTCATAAATGTTACACTATATTAAATATGACCACACTGACAATGATACTTTAAGAACTTTTTTTATTGTTATTTATTATTTTAATTTTTTTTTTGTGTGTGCCTTTTATTTTTATTTAATATTTTTTTTCTTAATTTTGTGTGAATGTCAAATAAAAAGATATCTTCAAATTATATTTAATTTTATAATATGTTTCTGTTGCAATGCACAGGCACAATACTAGTATATATATATATGTATGTATGTATGTATGTTGTGTGTGTGTGTGTGTGTGTGTATAGAGTATGGTTAACATGCTTTCTCTAGCATATCAACAATATGCTTCCGGCCTCTAAAACCTATCGAATCAGCCTCAAACGACAAATCTAAATCGTTCAAACCAATCTCCTTAACAAGAGCTTCGTTTCTATATAAAAAAAAATTTTAATTTTCAAACTTATTTACTATCAAGTCAAGCGGTTAAAAAAATGAAGGATATAATGCATTAAAATTCACACAAAATCTTTCATATTTTGACCGCTTGACTTGATGGTAATAAATTCAAAAATTAAAAATAAGTTATATGGAAACAAAGCTCTCATTGAGGAGATTGGTTTGAACAGTTTGGATTTGTCGTTTAAAGCCGATTCGATATGTTTTAGAGGCCGGAAGTATGTTAGCAGTACTATATATATATATATATATATATATATTGAGTATTCAAACACTATATAATTTAGTTTCACCAAATTTAAGTTAAAATTACTCATACAAATAATTTCGCAATATTCACCATTCTTAATTTCTAATATTTGAAATATAAAGTACTTACATACAATAGTATAATTTTTTATTTCGAATATTTTAACTAAAATAGTCAATATGTAATTCAAATTTATTTTAAGATTCGCAACAATAATAGACATAGAGATGCATTCTAAGTATCCATTTTTAAAATATAGATCCACATCTAAATCTTACATAAATATAATAAATTCGCAACTAACTCGTATTATAATCCGACCTGGACTTGATTTATTGACATCACAATTCCAATTTAAAGTAGCTTAACATTTTTATTACAAGGAAAAAGATAAATGACAAAGGCAATGAACAAAACCAACACAAATTATTTGATTTACTCCAAAATCTTTAATAAAAAACTTGTAAAAAATATTCTCCAAAACAAAATAACAAAATAACAAATTATACTATCATTCTCAATATTATTTGTTCTTGTTATTTTGTTTCAATTGTAAAACAAATAAGCTTGTGAATTGGTTTGGAAGTAAGGATAACGAAACAATAATGAACACATGAATGTTTCATAAAAATGTATTTTTGTTCACAACAATGGTGTTAATACACAAAATAAGACAAAAACATATCAATCTGTATCATTAAATTTATATCACTTACAAATGATTTATAAGATTGATTTCGATTCTAGTTTAACTAGAATGTAACATGAAAAGTTGAGACAAATATTGTTTTTATATGATGCAACATAAAAAATTTAACTAGAATGTAGTGTTATATGTTAAAAGTTTATTAAATAGACTTCAAACGATGAATTCAAACCGTTGAAATTGATCTCAAGTGATGTATTTATATATAAAATTTATAAATTTTTGCATAGATTTACTATAAAAAAAAACAAAAAAAAAATAACCGGGTCCGGGTTTGATCCGGACCGCCCGTCTCCCGACCCGCCCTACTCCGACCTGGACCGCCGACCCGTGCGGGCAAGGATCCATTTTCAAAAAAATACACCCTCCCTATCCTCCCTATCCGAGAAACCCGTGCCCGAGTTGCCCGTACCCCGTCCGGGTTAGACCCGGTCCGTCCCGCCTATCCGAAGAGCAAACCACTGGTCATAATTGAGTTGAGGGGTTAATAAAGTAATAGTTCACGAAAATTTCGCTTCTTTTTGAATAAACCAAGAAAACTTCAATCCAATTTGGTGTCATTGCACGCGCGGTTTTGCATAAGCATCCTACTTGTTAACTTGCACAAGCATCCAATTTTATTATAATGATGTCATTACGCCCGCGTCTATCTATGGGCATTATCAAGTAATATAAATTTGTCTCCTGTTAAAATGGATCCGTCTGTTAACTTGGCCTTGTTACCATCGCCTTTATTAAACTTGGTTATTAATCATCATAATATATAGGGGAAATTTTTTTTGTGCCACCTCAAAATATGGAAATTTTGAAATTACCACTCCAAACTTTAAAATTATAAAATTGCCACTCCAAACTCTCTAAATTTATGAATTTGCACTAATTATACATCTTATATACAAATTTAATTAAAATTATACTGAAAATAGTGTATAAAAAAATGTATTTACAAAATACCCAAATTACCCCTCTAATTATACAACCCCCTTCCCTTCTCTTCTTTAGCACAACAGCTGAAGACCAGCATTGTCGTTTGGCTTCTAGATCCTTCCTTCGTTCTCTATTTTTGGCGGCGCGCTTTTCTTTTGAAATTTCTTTTGAAAAGGAGTTATTGGGAGGAGAAGAAATGATTGGTGCTATTGTGGAGATCGGCCTTTTGTTTGCCAATTAGCGTGATCTAAGATGAGGGAAATACAGAGAGGGTTTGCAAAGAGACGGAGGAGCTCCGAATTCGAATTTGAATCTGATTTGTTGATTTCATGGCTGCCAACACCAAATGCGCTTACAAGCTCCGCATCCTTCTTTTTTTTATAACTTTTGTATTTTTTTAATCTTGTTGGCAAGGTGCCGGGGCATTAATTTGCTAGTAGTTCAAGCAATTTCTTTTCATGGTTTGTTTTTAAAACCTTGTACTTTAACTGATTGATTTGGGTTCGCAGAAGAGAAGGGAGGGGTAATTTGGATATTTTGTAAATACGTTTTTTTATACATTATTTTCAGCATAATTTCAATTAAATTAGAGTATAAGATGTATAATTAGGGCAAATTCATAAATTTAGAGAGTTTGGGGTGGAAATTTTATAATTTCAAAGTTTGGGGTGGCAATTTCATAATTTCCATGTTTTGAGGTGGCACAAAAACAATTTTCTCTAATATATAATAAATTTGCTAATATCTTTTTGGTTGATTTTTTTGGTGACTAAATAATAAATTTATGAGAAAAATCCTCGTTATAAAATAATAATTAATAAGTGTTATTATGTTTTTATTTAATCTACTTTTTCAATTATGATTAATTAATTTTAATAAACATTCCTATTGAATTTTATCAAGTGTTTTGGGCAACCTTCAAAACAGATGTGACCGACCTTATCAATCACTGTTTTGATGTCAATGCCACTTCTATGAAAGTTCTTAACAGGACTGCTAACACTCTCTTGCCGAAAAGGCAAAATCCTCAGAGAATTGCCGACTACAGATAAATCAGTGTGATAAACACGAATGCAAAAATCATTCCAAAAATCCTGACGAATAGGCTCCAGCCACACATGCAATCGCTGATCTTGCCTAATCAGATAGTTTTTGTGAGAGGTCGATCCTTAATGGAATCATTCTTGGCGGCCAGAGAATTAGTGATCTTTTGTTCAAAAAGAAAATTGTCATCCTTACTGTACAAAGTGGATTTTGAGAAAACTTTCGATACGGTGAATTGGTGTTTTCTAACAAACCTGCTAGATTTTGAGAAACTTACATAGAACAGTTTTCTTTCCCTTCTTCTTCTTATTTTTCTTCTTCTTCTTCACAGATCAATAATCTTCTCTTCCTATTTGAAAAATCAATTCAAACACAACACTTTATATCAGATAAAATCTCAGAACCATAAAGAAACAAACAAATCATATCCATAGGAAACTCGCATGACTATCATATTCGCTTCTTATTTGCATCGATCGATCGATTGGCTCAACTGAATCAGATCATTTACTTCTTCTCTTCTTAGGGTTAATCGCTATTGTTGGAGAGTGGAAGAGAGAAAGCAATAGAGAAAGAGATGACAGAAAGAGAGAGGAGATTTGAAATTTTTTATTAGGTGGGAGTATAGATGGAATTCGTCCAGCTTAGATCAATGCTATTCTAGATGAACGGATAGGATGCTCCAATGGACAATCGGTGAGAGATGGTGAGAGCCAATTAGATCGACTTTTCATTTTGCCGCTTCTCTGACATGTAATTGTTCTTCCAAGAGAAAAAGGAGGGATCCACAGTAGCTCCCGGTCTTAACACATTAGTTAATTTCGACAGCTGGCACAAACGAGCGGGAAAGAGAAAAATACCTTCTTTGGAAATTCTGTTTGCACAAACAAAATTTTACGTTGAAATAAGCATTCCAATTAAAAGGCTTTGTGAGATGTTGGACCCACCAGTCAGTGAGGGTGGACCAGTTGCAAGCTAGCAAACTCTTTATCTGCAAATTGCGTGCATTTAGAAACTGACTCTCCCATAAAAATAGAAACGGTGTTAATTAGTTGAGTTACCGCATAAGAAAATATGAAATTTCAGATGAAAAATATAAAATTTTAGTTATGACCATAAAATTTTGAATAAATCAATTTCTCATACATTTGTTGTTGATATATAAAAAAAAGTTATCTGGTCAAAATTGAAGAACTCAATTTCTCATACATTTGTTGTTGGATATATATATATATATATTTCTACGTTAAAAAAATAAAAATTAATTTGACGTAAAAATGAGAGAAATTAATTAACAATTATTACATACAATGATCAGTTAGTAACTAACTCACAGAGACATTAACAGGTGACCATCTATAGTTCATACACTTTTTAAGAAATATATGTCATATATCTAAGTTACCAAAATACGTTAAATATTGCGTATTAATTTCACTAGTGATTCACTAAACACGTTAAATACGTTACCAAAATACGTTAAATACATTAAATATAACAATTAAAATACGTATTAAGTTATGAAAATACGTTACCAAAATACGTTAAATATTGCATATTAAGTTACCAAAATACGTTAAATATGTTAAACATATAATTAAAATTCGTAGTGTTTTTGTTTTGTTTTGTTTTGTTAGTATTTTCCTATATGACATATTTTTTTCTCAATGCACTTTAAGTTTGGCAACTTAAATTAGCAGATCAGTGCTAACTTAACTAACAATTGGTTCCCCATCTTTTTTCCTAATTTTTTAAGTTTCTAATATTTTCATTATGTGCAAATCTTGAAGAACTAGATTATATCTCCCCAGCTGTTGTAGTTCAGAACTAAAAAAATTTGCATTGTCGACAACTATAGAATTAATGTTCTCACCAAATATTGCTTGCATTAAATCTTTAGAATTTGGGACCCAAACAAAATTAATTTCCTCAGCCAAAAACCCTCTACTGGTGGTATAGGTGAGCTACCAGTTAATTTTGTGTAATGATTCTTGGTGTTGAATTTAGCTTAATTTCTTGGTGTTGTCTAAATTTACAGGGCATTTTTTTGGTTGAGTAGACCCAATTTATGTATCGGCTAAATTATATGGCACTTGATTAAGAACATCTTAGACGGTTAAACTATATTACCAGAATTGATTTGCCCTATTATTTTAGTTGCTCAGACAAATTTATTCACTGACATGACAATTTATTCAGGTTTCAGTTTTGAATATCATGCAGCCAAAAGAAATGGGCTTCCGACCAGAATACACTAGGTAATTACAAATTAGTGTATGATATTGTAAGAGTGTGTAAGAGAGTGTTATTAGTTTGATTATCTTCTTGTATTTGTAAAGACTTCTTAATATAATTATTTTGTACCATGCTCCCGTGGTTTTTTCCTGCAAGGGTTTCCACGTAAAATCTTGTATCTCTCTTTTATTTTTTTTGTGTTTGATTGTCTGTTGTGGTTGGCTTCTTGTGTGCTTTACATTTTTCACCATATGAAGTCTTTTATTTTTGGTGTTCACTGAAATTACTTCTTGAACGCTTCCGCAACTGTCCTCAACATTCGTACCTATCCATTTTTAGTCATTTTGACGTTGTACCAGTCGTCGCATTTTGAAGTTTGAATAATTTCTAAGGACAACTTCAGTAATCCTTAATTAAATTTCTTCTGACAATACCCAATATTTTAGCATTTGTCAACCATACCAATTTTTTAATTCCATTCAGTACCAAAATTTGTATTACAATTGGAGCAATATCTGATTCCATTTTCTCTCATTTGGCTTTTGACTGTCAGGAGGCAGTGAATCTGAAGTCAAACAAATTACAACAAAATCAATTCTCTAGACGTAATTATGACCTTACCAGTGAACCTCCAACGACAAAAATACACTAAACATAGTGACATATATAGTGTGTTTGTTATGTAATCCATTTCAATTTTGTAGCAATTTGAGAATTTTTGGTGAATTTTGAAAAAATTTCGAATTGGTCTGGTAAATGACATGAGAAAATACTGAAAACAAGAAATTTTGAAAAAAAAAAAAAGCAGAGATAGTTTCTTGTTACGTCCAAGACATAACATTTGAATGCACAAATTGGACACGATCAACAAGGAATCGAATCAATTTTATTGAAATTTAAAGAATTGGGGATACACTGCCTTAGGCCAAACCTGAGCTCAGAGTCACAAATTACAATATGATAGTCTAAATTGACAATACAGATAAGCACTCCTTATATAGATGATTCTAATAGTGTAAGAAAAAAAAAAACCATGCCGGGAATCGTTTCAATGCACCGCAACGTGCCATGTGTCACACCAAAGTCAGCGACAGATCAGCGAATAGCACTGATCTGTACGGACAGATCGCCTATTAAACTGTTCCCTTTGTTTCCAGTTCCTCCCGTGCTGGACATCTCCAATCATGGCGATGCGGGCCCCTATCTGCAGTGACTTATCGCCCCAGTTGCTGGAAGTAAATTAAAACGTGGGTCCCATTGTCAGCGACAGAGAATTCAATTAATTCCCTGCCCGGGTCTCTTTTTCCGCTGACCTCTCCACCTGTGCCTTCATCTTCCTCTACATGACATAGAACCAGGTTGAAATCGACTCGTTCGCATCAGGAACGTGATATTTCTTGATTCAATTCAACAAAAACAATTTCACATTATTAACATACCAACGATTTCACCTGAATGTTTTAAGTTGCACATTTTTAAGTAAATTAAAATTATCACTCGCACTCAATATCTAATGTTTCATTGCTCGTTACATAATGAGTTAATTACAATAATATATGACTCGCATCATCATCATGTTGTTAAATGAATGATTACAGAATAAATTAAAGAGAGAGTTGTTGAGAGTCGTTTAATATGAGAGAATAAAAAGTAATGATGATACCTATCAGATTGTCTATCGTCATAAATTTTTTCATTTATGTTTTAAATAATCCGGAAAATACCAGTCCATAGTGCACAGTTTTAAGTAAACTGTACCGGAAACGTGTATAAGCAGCAAACCTGATTGTTTTAAGTTTAGTACTACCAGTTTAATTGATTTACAGATCAAGGCCCAGCAGGCCTTCGAGCAGAAAACCAGGTGAAGTACCCAATTAATACTGTCTGAAATTGATATGAGGTACCTGAAGTAACATAATATCTGGTTAGAGACGGGGAGCGTCGGATGTAGTCGAGGAGTAAAAGGAAACAGGTATTATGATCGAACGGTCATAATCTATACTCAATGAAGCACTCGTCAGCGAAGCATCCTCCACCCACCAAAATTGTTTTCAGTAGGCCCTAAATTCCATCTTCAAGATTTTTGATTTCAGTAAGCCCAAAATTGTTTTCTGACCCAATTTTTAGTAGCAAATAAGCCCATCAAAAACAAAACTAGACATGACTACCCTCCACCAACCAATTGGATAAAGAAATTGGTTCATAGCCCCTTTCATTTAATTAACATTAGAATTCCCAGTTTACTAAATTCGGAATCTGAAACCGAATCCGATTTGATGTAAATAAAAGACAAAATATGCATGTAACTTTCATTTATTTCCCTACCTGGGTCTCCTTTCGCTCTGATCGCTCCATCTGTGCCTTCTTTTTCCTCTACGCGACATAGAACCTGCAGGTTGAAATCGACTCGTTCGCACCAAGAACGTGACATTTGTCGATTTAATTCAACGACAACAATTTCACAATATCAACATACCAACAATTTCACCTGAATGTTTTAAGTTTAGTACTCCCCGCGTAATTAGTTTACAGATCAAGGCCTAGCAGTCCTCCAAGTAGAAAACCAGGTGAAGTACCTAATTAATGTTGTCTGAGGTATCTGAAGTAACATAATATCTGGTTAGAGACGGGGAGCGTCAAATGTAGTGGAGGACTAAAAGGGGGGAAGTATTATGATCGAATGGTCAGAATCTATACTCAATTATTCTGTTACCTGAGAGTATGAACATAATTTTTTTCCGCTCTTGTCACGCACATACACCTTATGTGCATTTGACATGTTCTAGTTGTTAATTAACGGGTTGCAAGTCGAGTTATGCAAATTAATTTCTTATTTTTATTTTTTTGGGGTACATATTTGTCATGACAAATTACTTGATATAAATATGTGATTTTTTATAATAGTAAATACATAATTTTGTAATTTTTGAGTTGTACAACTGAAATTCTCTCACAATTAATTCTTTTGGAGGCGGCTGTTAATTTTGATATAAAGAGGGAAAAAATATTGGTGGCGGCTTCTGTTTTTCCCCATTAATTTATTTCTTGATTTAATCTTTTGTTTTTTATTTTATCTCAAATTCCCGTAGGCTTCTATTGATAAAAGTTCCATGAATTACACATATATAGAGCTGCCCAAATTTGCAATTTTATTGACAAGTATTATGATCGAATGGTCAGAATCTATACTCAATTATTCTGTTACCTGAGAGTATAGAACATTATTTTTTCCGCTCTTGTCACGCACATACACCTTATGTACACCACATGCGGAGGCCGTCTCTATTTCATCATAAGCCATTTACTTCTTCCATTTTCGTATGAAATCAAAGAAAATAAGAAAATATAGAGAGATTAGATGAAAACGGAAAACAGAGAAAGAAATAGAGGGGAAAAAAAAGAGGGGCAAAGAAGAAAAAGAGGAAAATAATAAAGGAGTGATCCCTATGTAATTATTATGAATTCTTCAATATCTGACGTAATTACAAAGGAGACGGACAAGACGAGATTTTCTGAAGTATAGCATATTATTTACGAGCTCATGAACTTCTTTCTCCACGATATCAAGTGCGGGGTAACTGGACTTGTTTGATATTACATTTTTAGAATTAAATTATTATTCTTTTTTCAAGTCGAACGACTGATTGTTGCATTATTTGAGATATGTGAGTCATATGCATAGCCCAATCAAATTATAACTGAATTTTGTGTGATGTTGTTGACCTATCATTTTGTACGGTTTACCATTTGTATGAATCTCCTATTATATATGAATTATGGTTAAGTCACCATAAGTTTATTTTTAAAGAAATATGTTGAGCTCTGCAAAATCTAGGAGCTATAGACTAGACTTTGGTTACGGAATCCTGATGCGCATATGGTGAACGGCCCTCGCTAATCCCAGTACCGGTTGGGAGGGGGAATCTGATTCTGATTCTGATTCTGATGGTGACTATGGGTGACTGTAAAGAAACGTCTGACTGATGTCATCTCTAGTCTGGGACTGGAATGACAGTTTTGTTTAATGTGTTGAGAATTACGAATTATGAGTTTATTGCATATGGAATATTATCTGACTATGAACCAGACCTTAATGAATAGTATAAGCCTAACCACATCAGATGAGGGCCAGTGGAGGATACTGAGTACTGGCAGGTGTGGGTTTAGCTTGGCCACTTGCGTGACAAGTTGGTGGGTCATCTATATGTGTTACCAGACCTGATAATATGAGGTTAAGCCAAATATATCTCTATTGAGCTTCATTTGAGATTCCGTGAGTTGAGATTCGATTGAATATTGTGATTGAGCATTTGCATTCATTTATATATATAAATTGAACTTATAATATCAAGTTGCGAGTATTTAATTCTGGATATGGATTGATTGCAAGTCCAGTGGCCTGATTGTGGCAAATTCGCATTGGGAGATAATATTATTATTATTTCTCACCCCCACCCTTCGGGTTATATTTAGGTTTATTACACGGATACAAAGAGGCCATTATGGATTGGATTTGACAGCCTAATCACATAAAAATAATATTTTGGGTTGTCGAAACTGACAGGATGCGGGAGGCATTTCTAAAACATAGTTTGCCGTAGCCTGTCAGATAATTATGTAAATATTTCGTATATGGTTAATATGTAATGGTTTTATTGGTAATGCATATAAAAGATCCACTGCGTAGGGTATATAACTTAATAAATATATGCGGCTGGCTATTATGCCCGTATTTTGGGGTGTGACACCAATAGGGACAAAATACTATTCGCTCAAAAGCATATAGGCTTTTAATACCTAGAATACCTAATTATGTTGAAAGCGCACAACTGAAGTTGGGTATAGCTGGGTGTCGAATTCCACATGGACGGTAAGAAAATGACCGAACTCTACTTATAACTACTACAATTCTAGAAGTGAGATAAAATTGGTTTGGGTTCGTTCTAACAATTCTACTGAGAAATAACAATATTTAAAGTAATAAAAATAAGATTTGAGACTGTTTTCAATTAATAAAAAGGGTTTCCAGGATGTCAGATTTCATTTCAGTTCAGTCTCGAGGTATACGGCCCTTATAGAATCATATATGGTCCGTATAGACCACTGAGTTAATACTGCAGCTACTGTTTCTATGCCGATACATTTGTTTAGGGTTTCTTTCGACCGTACCTAAATTCCTAACCTCAGCTATCACAATTTTGGCTCAGTAATCATATTACCGGACTCAAATACCCCCCTCTCAGGTGCTTCAAATCTCAACTATCGCTTTTTGGTTGGATTAACCTAAGTCACTTGTCGGTTTACTAAAAGAATCCAAGGACTTTCGCCTCGAGAAAAGTTTTGCCTTTCGGGTACTCCTTGGTTTCTCCTTTCGAGTCACAAACCTACTTCATATACTTTGTTTGGTTGGATTAAATGTCATAGACTTGGCACCTAACATTTAGATGTGTGCATTCATCTAACGGGTTGACTAATCAATTCAAGCAAGCACAATCAAAGCAATCAAAATACTACTCAACAAGATAAAAACAAATTATTCGACACAAATTCAAGTAACTAGAAAATAAAACCAAACATGAAACTACATTTTAACCCTAGAAACAAATAATTTAGCTACTCATGTTCACAAAACAAAGCAAAACAGAAATAATAAGAGTGTTCATGGCAAAACTATAAAGAAATCCGAAGAATCGTCGCCAAACTCGCGTTTTTCTCCTCTTCTTCTTCTTCTCCAAGCTAAGCCTTTTCCCAGAGCCAAGAGTTCTTCTTTTAGATCTGGAATGTCTCCTTTAATGCCCAGAATCGCGTATTGAAAGCCTTCATTTTCAGCCTCTCCAGCTATCTCTGTTTCCAATTCCAGTCTGAGTTTCCGAAATATCTTGTACGGTCCGTATAGAATCCTATACGGACCGTATACCTGTGCCTTGAGTTGGAGAATTATTGCTTGTGGAACCTTCTGTGTGGTTGGGTTGATCTTGTACGGGCCGTTTGGAAATCCATACGGACCGTTGTAGGGCGCAAAAAGTCGCAATGTTGGGTTAGCTAACGATGCTGTCATATTTGTGGAGGAATGCTCCCGCATGGGTTCAGTGCTCCAGTCTCTTAGGTAGACATGAGCGGGCACCGAACTCGGGGCATTGCTGGACATCTTTTTGCATACCTTCCGGTTCACCCTTAGCCAGACCTACGTTCATGATCAGCCAGCCAGGGTTTGATTATTTGATTGTGGAGACGTTTAACTCCCGATGGGCGCAAGCCCCCGTCGTTAATTACATCAGAAAGACTTTTCAAATCTAACTGAACACCTCGTTCATTCCAGGATTTGTGCCTATTTGGTTTATCATAGCTAACTGAGTAATGGGGCTAAAATGGCTCATGTTTTATCATATCATTTAAATATTCAGGGTTCTCGGTTGCTTTAAACATCTATACTATCATAAGTGTATAATATCTGTATGGATATTGGTCAAGACATTTTTGGTCATGAGAGACATATGTGTGTATTTACAATTTGATTATATTCAATAAAGCATTTATAAAATTCATGATTTTATTTATAAAATATTACATTTGATTTGAGAAAAGGGCATTTTGGTCATTTCAGATTATGACTGAAGCTTAAACATATTTAGTTTTGATTTAGAATGATGGACAATTGAATTTGAGTTCATTTGGCTTTGGTTTGAGTCAATTTGGACTTGAAATGAACAAGTTATGATAAAAAAAGGGACTAATTTGTGAATATTTTTATGTTTCAGGGACCTAGGTGTAAACATGAAAGGACCTGAGAATGTAATTTGGGCTTTTAATGAGGTTTGGAATGAAATTTGGGCTTCCAGGGACCTATTTGAAAAGATTTTATACAGGCAGGGACTTATTTGTAAATTTCTGAGAACTGCGCTGTAAAATAAAACTTGTCAGAAGGACTGATTTGTAAAACATATTTATTTATTTGAATTTATTTAATTTAAGAATGGATCTGGGCCTTTGGATTTGAGATTTGGGCCTTTGAGATATATATCTGGGATTTGAGATGTGTGCAAAGGCTTATGGGCCTTTGATTTGGGCTTTAAGATTTGTGCAGAGGGATGAGTCTCATTAAATATGACATGTGGGCCCCATCTGTCAGAATTTTATTTATTTTAGCAATGGGGAAACGCGGGCCTTCTGATTAGGCTTTTACGTCAAGATCCGGATATTCATTTAAACTTTATTTCGGCGCATTCATCTCATGGCTTAGGTCACATCAATATTCGTGCGTACTAATCAGAGTCCCTTCTCATCGGGGAGACTAGACATCTCCAGTCCCGAGAGGGTTTTCCTTCTCCGGCGATCCTCCGGCCATTCCAAGTCATGGGCCGGTGCAGTTTGCATCGCCGTGATCTCAAGAGTCTATTGGTGGTGTCGTCGGTGACCGGCGTTCATCGGAAACAGTGACTCCTCCTCTGACATGCATTATCGGTCCCGGTTTGGGTTTTGAATCCGATTTTCATGAGATTTGTTCAATTAGATCATTACTTGGTATCATTTGAATGCATGTGAGCTCATAGAAACATCAATTTGAGATCTGAATATTATATACACATGATTTAAGCTTGGAAGGTCTCGGCTTGATGTGAAACCGGTACCAACATATGGTACAGAGAGCATATAATGGATTTAGATATCCAGATTGTCATTTGAGATCGTTTTTAAGCATGACAGAAGGTTTAAAGCACTTAGAACTTGGTTTTGAAGCTCATTGCACATGATGCATATGTATTGCCTATAGCTTAGCATTTTTATAATCACAAATATTCATTTAAACATGAATTTCAATGAAGGATCATAGCAGATAAGATCAAAGGCATGGAATATGATCTATCAGGAGTATCCAGGAGCATTTTTATCATTTTTGAGAATTTATTTATATTTTTAAGGATTTGTTTAAAACTACTAGGGGCATATTTGTCCATCAGTGCATAAAATTTTGCATTTAATTTAACATTTTATTATGAGAATTATACAGCATGGATTTGAGCATATTTTGAGTCTGAATTCATTGGCATGGAATCTAGATTATGAATATATTTTTTGTTCAATATTTACAGATCATTTGGTGCATGAAAATGATGAAATAGTGAACTGGGGTCATGTACTAGTATACTGTGCAATGTGTAGTATTGAATTTTCAGAAATCTGAACTTTGAACAATTATTAAAAATAGCAGAAAAATCCAATAAATAGAAAATTTGTGAGGAATGTGTTTTTCTTTGAGTCCTCTATCAAACTTGTTTTTACATTTTCAGTTTGATACCTGGTTTGGTCCAGAATTGCTGATTTGTCAGCAGAGGCCAAATCTGCCCTTTTTAGTGCATTTAATGTACCAGTTGGTATTGCACTGCCTTGGGCTGCTGTGTTTGGACTTGGTACAGTACCAGAGGTCAGTTAAACATAATTTGGACATGACTCAAGGTCTGGTTTGCATCAGAACAGGTTTTCAAGGGAATATGGCCACTATTTTGGCATGGAACAACATAGAAATAAGATCAAAGCTCCAAGATTCATAGATTCAACATATTTAAAACATTTCAAAGCTATCAGAGCATAAACTTATGCAGGGAGGTCCCTGGTTTGTTGTAAAATTGTGTTTTTAATGATCTTTTCACTTGATTAAAGGGCAAATCATTGAAGTTTCATTAGGAATGAAGTACAAATGACAAAATGTGACCTTAATCACTGTCTATTTACATCCAGACCCTCAGCTTCTCACTATTTGCAATTAAACCCCTCATAAATGACATTTTTTGGGAATTTTGGCAGCATAACAGTATGCATCTGTCATATCTGAGGGTATTACTTGCAACTAGGCCCTTGTTTATTAAGGAATTGTAGAGGATACCAAAGGCTCAACTGCTACAACCCTTGTGTGTTTATATTTTGATTTTTATTCACTTTAAACCCTCATATTATATCTTTTAATCAAAGTAATATAACAATCAGATGTGGGAGGATACCATAAGGCTCAACTACTCCATATCTTCATAACTTATCACTTTGTTAAAGAATCCAAGGGCAGAAAATGAAAGAAGAAGAAGAAAGAGAGCAAAATACATGCATATATGCACTAACTTGTATATTTTTGTATAAAATCAAGATCAAACAAAAAGGAAGATCATTATTAAGTATAAAATACAGATCCTATCAATGTCTTAGTATAAGCTTCTATATATACATGAAAACAGTAAAGAGAAAGAAGAAAAGAAAAGGGAAAAAGAGAAATTGATCATCAAGCTCTGTGCCTGAGCACAAAGCTCTCTCTTTTAAGCTTCAAAACAACTAATTATCAGTATAGAACAGATCTGGAGAGAGAATCAAAGAGACAACAAGAAATATAGCAAAAATCAACAATAAAATGGAAAATTTCAAAGGAACTTTATTCACCTCTGGAATTATTACATCAAATAGTCTAAAAGACCTTCAAGAACTATGCTTATACCTATTGAATTGCAGAGAAAGGAAGAAAGCGACAAGCTTTGCACTTATGAACTTGAAAAGAGGCTAACCTAGAGCACTATCTATGTATTTTCTGTATATCACTTGTATATCTCTCTATTTCTGTATATCTTTCATCTAATATGGGTGCCTTTATATAGGGCAGAGGTCAGGGGCTCAGGATTTCATCATATGCTCCTGTTTCATCATGAACCTAGGTGTTTGATCACTGGTCTGGGTGTATAGCACCATATCCATGCGCATTCATCAGAGAAGATCATGCTTTTTAAGGTTGAATATCAGATATTTAATCATTGAAATGCATCTCAGCCCTTGAATTGGTTTCCTATGCATTGGGCTTCATCTCAGCCCTTGATAGCCGGCTGACTCGGGCACAGGTGCGATGCGCATGACACTGCGCCTCTTGGGAGAACATTCCCATATCTGTCATCATATATGCATAATACGACACGAGTTATCGGGACCACTAGCGCCAGCAACAGCCTCAACAGCACAGTGTGATGTGCTTGAGCCCGGTTTAAGCTTAACATGTGCCCAACCCGATTAATGCAATCCAAAGCACGAGGGTTTGTCCAGGAGCATCGCAAACATCACATAATTGTGTCCCAGAGTTCACCATATCATCTCATGCATCAATTTGATATAATTTTGCCTATGCCCGAATTATACCGGGTCACGTCCCCTGAACCAACTCAATTGAACGTGTTTTGATCAAATTGAAACTTCATACAGTGTCGCCTTTCATCTGAAAGCATGCTTTGAATGTTCTAATAGTCCAATTCCACTCGTTCCGTCCATTTTGATTCCTTCTTCTTCATCCGACCTCGAAGTATAACTGGGAGAGGAGAGAAGCACTTGAGCTTTGAAAGGGATTGAGAATAGCATAGAGAGGAGTGTTATTTCATGCTTGCTGAAGCATTTACTCAACCCTTCATCCATTAGAGAGTACTCAGAGCTCGGATCTGCACTCAGCGAGGAAGAAGAAGAAGAACCAAGGGAGAAGAGGACTGACAGGTAGGGTCCGCATGTCGGCTTCTCAAAGTTTTAGCCAATCGGATTATTTCATTCGCATTACTTCTTATTTGATCTCGGTGTTAGATGCACTGTATTATGGTTAGGGGTGTTCAAACGGTTCAGTTTGTTCGGTTTTCAACCGAACTGAAAAATTTCGGTTTAATGGTTCAGTTTTTCGGTTTAAATGGATCGGTTCGGTTGAATTTTTGAATTATTTCGGTTTAAATGGATCGGTTCGGTTTAGACTTTTCAAAATTGACTAAACCGAACCGACCGAATTATATTGGTTTAAGCATGATTTCTATTTTGTTTGGTTCAATTATTGTTTTCTTTCTTTCATTTTAGTTTAAATATTTTAGAGCATCTACATATTTTGTATGAAATTGAACAATTTGTGTATGAATATGTGTAATTTTCATTAATAATGGCACCAATAGGTTTACTTTGGTTTGAACCAAACAAACCAAAATATACTTCGGTTTGTTCGGTTCGGTTCTTAATCGGTTTATAAGTTTAATCGGTTCGGTTCGGTTCTATTTTTGAAAACCAAAAAAAAGTTTGGTTTGATTATTTTAGTTCGGTTTCAACCGAACCGACCGATTGAACACCTCTAATTATGGTCATAACACAGCTCATGAAGAACAGGTGTATGGACGACTAAGGGGTCGCACGGCGCTGAGTTTAAACTCAGCGACATAACCCGGATTTCGGGTGCTCTCAGCATTTCATGAACCGAGGCACTGACAGTTTGGTGCACATCGTCATTTTCCCGTGAACCAAGTTCAGCTATATCAGAGGTCCAGCGAAATTTGATTTATTTCACTGACCAGTGGGCCCAGCTTATAAGGATTCATTTGTGAACCCAAAATTTGCACCCAGAGAGCCCTTTGCTGACTTGTAGGCCTCTGTTGCTTGCGTGGCACCAATCAGAACATGCCACATCAGCATTTTTCATAAAAATTCCATAACTCTTGTATAATTTAGAGTTATAAAACACATGAGACATCAAAATTCATGATTTTGCATGAGGAATCATATCATGAACTTTAAAATATCATTCTCAATC
This sequence comes from Carex arenaria, assembly GCA_964058825.1. Lineage (NCBI taxonomy): Eukaryota > Viridiplantae > Streptophyta > Magnoliopsida > Poales > Cyperaceae > Carex > Carex arenaria. Next base: position 83,378 of record CAXKVW010000622.1, read on the forward strand.
CATTTTAGAGAATTTATATGCATCTTGGTATTTTCCAAATATTAAAATATTGCCAATTCGTATTTAGCAACATTTTAGGGTACAACAACCGTATGAAAAGTGCTCAGATCTAGAATTTTGCCCGTTTCCTGCAAAATAAGAAACAAAACATAGCAGTACCACATTCTATTGATATTTAAATAAAAAGTCCACATTTTAAGGCTTTAAGGCATAAGATTCGGTGAAAATCGAGGTCGCAATCTAGGCAAAATAGAGAGATATCAAATTCTCCAAAGCTTGAACTTTGCTTGTCCTCAAGCAAAAATCCTAACTTTGGTATGGGTCTGGTTCTTGGATTTACCTAAATGCAAGTTAAACTACTAAGAAAAAAATTTGTATGATCTTGCATTTGTTAGAGACCTATAAGAATCTTTTTGGATAGTAATTTGGTTTTCCTTTGGTCAATCTTGATTCACCCCACAATTCAATCAATTAAACCATACTCAAGAATGTATTGCTATTTGTAAGAACTAATAAATCAAACGCATCAATAGTTTATTTTTCTACCAAATTTATGCCCTCGTTTGTGGTGATTTGTTTTCCTTTGAGCTCCCCCAAGGTTGGAACAAGTTTAGGTCAGAAAGTCGTAGATCTCGTGTGTTGGTATCATGCAAAATTTATTTTTGATTGTTGCTTTTGTGACATTTGTATTCTTTATCCTTAGTACAAGTTCAGCTAGTTATAGGTGGTGAACCTTACTCAATCAATTTAATTCAAAAGCACATTTGCGTGCTCTTGGTTCGACCCTTCCATGATACAAGCTCACACTTTTGATATAAACTCGGCCACTTTATCGGGTGAACTAGCAGAGCAGAGTGTCTAAGACTCATTACCATAAGTACGTCATGACGCCGTAACATAGGCAAGTGGAGTCCTATTTCCTTTCAAAAAAAAATCAATTTTACTCATTCTTCAATTGTTTTTGCAACAATACCATGATTACACACATTCAAATGTATTCATTCATACCAGTAAATATCCCAATCTTTCTTTTATTTTTTTTAAATCTCATTTCCCTATTTTAAAAGGCACAGTTCAGTTTCAGAATGCTTTCTTGGTACAATTCAATTTTTCAGTTCCATAAAGTCCCAAAACAATCTATCTTATGTGGTTCTTTCAATTAAACATGTGGTTATTTCCAGTTTCACAAATTCATCCAAAACACAACCAAAAATTTTCAAATTGGTCCCTAATTCTCACAATCACACAGATTTATCTACAAAACACAAGAAACAAAAACAAACATGCAAACAACTATCACCCTCCAAGCTTAGTCTGAGCATTGTCCTCAATGCTTCAAGACGTGCAAGTAAATAAATTAAAGTAAAACATAAAAGCTGGGGTAGTGAAAACAAAACCTGATCAGTAGTAGAAAGAGGGGTCGAAACGCCAGTCGCGAAACTAGTCCTCGATGTCCCCAAGGCGGTCGGCATAGTCACTCATGTGGCTGCTAAGCTCGTCCAGGCGTGCAGTGTGAAGAGTGGTATGGCGTTGGATGTCAAGAATGTGGGCACCTTGCTGATGCTGTGTGTGCCTAATGTCTAACATGAGGGCATAGAGATCCCGGAGAGTAGGGTCAGCTGGGTAAGGGCCCTGAGGAGCTGGTGCAGCTGCCGGCTGGGTGGAAGAACTAGGAATGTCTGTGGCAAGAGGAGGTGGAGGTGGTGGTGGTGATGGTGGGTGCCTCTTCTCATGGGCTCGCTTGGTGCGGCGCTCACACTCCATTGTCAATCAGAGGGCGTGTATACGGTCCGTATGGTGTGTTGTGCGGTCCTTATGGAGATGTGTCCTTCTCTGGTTCTTGGCAGAGAGGTTATACGGTCCGTATGAGATTTTGTACGGGCCGTATGGGGGTAGGGTTTCAGCACAGAGGGTTTGGCGGCGATGTAGATCTAATCGAAGCGAGACCTGCGATGGAGAGCCAGAAAATAGAAAAAGAAGAAGGAAAAGGGAAAGATGGGCTTACCTTGGAGGAGAAGAAGGAGAGGCGGCCGGTGGTTAGATCGGTCGGAAAAGAATAGGAATGGATCGGTGTAGAGGAGAGAAAGGAGGAGTGCAGTTTTTATCCAGCACTTTTTTGTAGAGGAGAGAAAGGAGTGCGGTTTTTATCCAACACTTTTTTGTCTTAATATGTAGACCTTAGTTGAATACTTTTTTATTTTAAGATGAATACATTTGTATTACAAATGAATACTATCGGACGATTTTATGGTCCCCATCTCAGCCGTTTACGCGTTTTTTTTGTCGTTTAGCGGGATTAACGGTTTTTATCTGGAGGACGAAACGGGGGATGTTTCACGAGGAACAGCTAAGCGGATCCTTTAAAATAACCGTTTTGCACTGGGTGCAATATGATCAGCTTGCATCCAATTCAAATTGAATTTCAATCCTTAGAATATCTTGATTTTAGTATTCATTTCCAAAAAAATAAAAAAATAAAAAATCACCTAAAGGTTGCTTAAAATATTGTGCAATATGAAAGCAGCTTTACCTGTTGTGTTGTTTCTAGGAATTTTCATTTTCTGAAAGAGTGCATATTACACTTCAACTTGTGCTATGAATCTATATCATTATTTTCAAAGTTACATAATCTCCATATGAAATTGTAATTGGAGACTAAATTTTTCGCATACTTTGCAAATAGAACTATACACTGAAATATTTAATTTGAACTTTTCATGAGCTCAACGTCGCTTAATGATTTAAAAATTTAACTATACACTGAAATATAATATAAATATATTTGCAATATATTGAATAAAGTTTATAATTGTCATTGTCATTTTTTAATTTATTTTTAACGGAACATTTTTATTGCATTAACTTAAGAAATTGCAAATATCACTTAATTGTAATCAAATAAATTCAAAATAAGCTAGACACAAAAGTAAAATTTTCCTTTTGAGAATCGGAATATTATACAATTTCCATATGACCCAGCTTAATTAATTTACAGATCAAGGCCCAGCAGGCCTCCAAGCTGAAAACCAGCTCAAGTATCCAATTAATACTGTCTGAAATTGATACGAGGTACTGAAGTAACATAATATCTGGTTAGAGACGGGGAGTATAGAATATTATATTTCCCTTTGTCACGCACATACACATGTGATGGCTGACTATATTGTGATAAGATTTCTTTCAGCATTTTGTCAAACACCATCCGTGCATTATCCAAGCTCCCGACATGTTCTAGTTGTTAACGGGTTGTGGACCGGGTTATGCAAATTAATACTTTTTTTATTTGTTTGGGACGAATACTTGTCATGACAAATTACTTGATATAACTACATGAGTTATTTTTTTTAATGGTAAATACATAATTTTATAATTTTTTAGCGTTACATCTGAAATTCTCCCACAAATTAATTCTTTTGGAGCCGGTTTTTTAATTTTAATATAACGAGGAAAAGAAGTTTGGTGACGTCCTCTGTTTTTCCCCCATTAATTTATTTCTGGATTTAATTTTTTTTTTGTCTCAAATGCCCGTAGGCTTCCATTGATAAAAGTTCCTTTATTAAACATATATAGCTGCCCAAATTTGCTATTTTATGGGCTACTTCATTTTGTTCCCTGCTAACGTGAATAGAATACATGTAAACCCCTTGTAAATTCCCATATATAATTATGAATAGAATACATGTAAACCCCTTGCATATCCCCATATATATAATATAATTCCCCAAGTTTCAATTACTTGAACATGCGCTCTCCAGTCCGTGATAAGTTTTTCTCTTGTTCAATAATGGGAGTTGGCGGTTGGGAGTTGGGGGTTGGAAGTTAAAGTGTATAATGAATGTAGTTGTGAGGTGTGGTGCTGGAGGCTTTTAGTAGAAGGATAAGGGTGGGAGGAGCCATTAATGCTTAATAAAGCGTGAGGTGATGGGAAAGGTTATTAATGTTTCTGTGTTTTGACAAAAACATTAAGATACCGTGTAACGGGTCGCTGACGCTGTACTTTAGCTTTTCTAAAGGTGGAGATGGGCTTATTAATTAATTAGTACCTTTGATGTTTAGTTTGTGCATACAGAGAATCTGATCGGCAATAATATTCCTTGAATTGTAACTTCATTGCTTGTTCATCTCTTTCGCTACCTTTACTGTTTTTCACTCTGTTTCTCACATCTCAATCTCTCGTACAATTTGTCTTTTGCTAATTCACTTTCTTTGTTAGCCGATATCTGTTCTCTTCCAATCTCAATTTTCTATTCATCTTTCATTCAACAATCTACTACGAAATTTTACTGGTTTTTCTTATCCTGTCCACAGCTTCCGTTGCTAGCTAATTATTAGTGGTTATTCTCAAGTTCTCAATCTACTACAAATTGTTAGTGTTTTTTCTTTTTCTGTACACAACATCGGTTGCTAGCTGAAAAAAACAAGTTGCTTTGCATTACACCCACACATCCCAGAAACTTCATCTCTTTTGCTATCTTTACTGTCTTCACTCTCTGTTTCTCATATCTCAATCTTCACTCTCTGTTTCTCATATCTCAATCTCTCTCTCTCTCTATCTCATACAATCATTCTTTTGATAATTGAGTTCCTTTGTTAATTAACCAATCTCTTTCCTCTTGAAATCTCAATCTCTCAATTCATCTTTCATCCAAAAATCTACTATTAATTGTTAGTATATTTTTTCTGGTTCTGTACACAACAACCCTGCTACTTAGAAACAACCAAAAAAAGAAGAAAAAAAACAGAGAAATAGCAAGTTAGAAGAAGAAAATCTCCATCGAGATGGCTCTTTCAACTGCTGGTGAATGGTTCGGGTCAGCAATCATTAGCAAACTACTCGACACGGCTTCTTCCTATTTGGGCGAGCTTATGCTGCCTGCTGATACTAAATCCGAGCTACGTAGGGTGAAAGCAGCTCTTCCCAAGATTGCAGCTGTCATGGGTGTTGCCGAGGCGCTAAAATTCAAGCACCCGAATTCAGGGGTGAATGAATGGCTGGAGCAATTTAAAGAAGCGTTCTTAGCAGCTGAAGACGTGCTTGATGAACTCAAGTACCGGGAGCTGGAAGACAAAGTGAAAACCCAAGATCAGGTTAGTGGATCTTCCTCTTCAATAATTGGTTCATTGAAGAGAAAATTTACTGGTTCTAATATTAGTGAAGTTACATTGAAGAGGTTAAGGGAGGCTTTAGAAATGTTAGATCTGGTTGCAGCAGGTGTAGGTGATTTCTTCCAATTTACTACTGCACTAGATTATCATAGCCTTGCAAACCCAAATAATCAGCCTGTTTACACTTCTAGTCGAGAGACTACTTCTTTTTTAACCGAAAGCAAAGTGTTTGGCCGTGAAAGTGAGACGGCCATCATAAATGAATGGTTAAAGAAATCTTCATCTCATGGAAATATCTCTGCACTATGTATTGTGGGGGCGGGTGGATTAGGGAAGACCACTCTTGCGCAGTTTATCTTTGAGAAAATTAGCAAAGAGAACCATTTTGACAGAATAATTTGGGTTTGTATTTCAACAAGCTTTAGTGTACAAGATATAACAAGAAAAATCCTCGAAGACCTTGGTGAGAAAACCCATAATGGTGAGTCATTAAATGGCCTAGTGAAAAGCTTGAAGGAAAGGATTCTTTCAAAGAAAGTTTTTCTCATTTTAGATGATGCTTGGAATGACCATAACATGTGTGATTGGGAAAAATTGATTGCTCCCTTAAAATTTGTACAACAAGGAAGTAAAATTGTACTCACCACTAGAATGAAATCGGTGGCTGACATGTTTGCTCATGTGCTAAATGGTGAACGAGAAAATCTAGTGTTAGAAGGCTTGGAAGAGCAAGAGTTGTTGGAGCTATTGAATAAGTATGCATTTTACGGTTATAACCCAGACTATCATAGAGATTTGCAAAAGATCGGAAATGATATTGTAAAGAAACTCCGAGGTAGTCCCTTTGCAGCAAAGGTGATTGGAAGCTTGCTGAATTCAAATATTAATTTACAATATTGGAAAAGAATTTTGAACCATGATTCGCTGATCAACTTAGAACAATCTAAGGATATGGCAAATGTGCTGAAATTGAGCTATTACCATCTACCAGCATATTTGCAAGAATGCTTTAAATTTTTCTGCATATTTCCTCAAGATTATGCATTCGACAAAGATGAGTTGATCAAAATGTGGATGGCCTCTGGATTCATACGCCAAGAGTTGCATGGAGGAGCAAGGCCCGAAGATATCGGAGAAGAGTATTTCAATCACCTTTTTAGGAAATCTTTCCTTGAAAGAAATTCTAAGAATGAAAACTACTATTTGATGCATGATTTGATGCACGATATGGCACAAAATGTATCGAAAGGGGAATGTTGTAGAATAGAACCGAATGACAAATCTGATTTTATACCTAGCACTGCACAACATGTCTCTGTTCATGAAAGTAAAATTGAAAAGATATTCAATATTAAGAATTTACGTACCTTGGTAATAAATTTGGCTGAAGATTATCATAATCGAGATCGAGTTGTTCTTCCAAATGGTTCACTTAAGGAAACCTTACGTTTATTAGTCATAAATGGAGGAGCTGGTAGAATTGAAGTACCGAAAGAGATTGGTAGTTTGATACACCTTAAGTTTCTAAAGGTAGACACAATATTTGTGGCACAATCATTTAGATATTTGATTCCTAATTCAATTTGTAATCTTTACCATCTGCAAGTGCTAAATATTTCCAACAAAAGTCTTAATTCAGACTATGAGGGTGTTACGATTGGAATAAGCAATCTTGTTAGCTTACGGTATATGGACCTTCCCTACCAGGTGATGCGAAACATTCACGGATTATACAAGCTTACCTCTCTCCAAAAGTTGTATTTTTTTGTTGGGCGAGAGAGTGGTTGCCATATAGATGTACTAGAGATGCTAAACAATCTCCGAATCCTTTCTATTAAGAAAATTGAGAATGTAGGGGATCCTGTTGAAGCTACGAATGCCAACTTATTCAAAAAGGAAAGTCTTATTTCACTTTTCCTAAATTGGACTGAAGGGGGCAATTCTGATAACACTGAGCAAGTCATTGACAACCTCCAACCCCATCCAAATCTCAAGGAATTGACAATCGAGTATTATGAAGGCCACAAATCTCCAATTTGGATGCAAGATTCATCTCATCTGGACCTATCATCCCTAAAACTTGATAATTGTCCTTTTTGGGAAGCACTACCATTTCTTGGGCAAATACCACATCTGAGAAAACTTTACCTTTGCAATATGAATGAAGTGAAAGAAGTAGACTATTCTTGTAATAGCACAAGTGATTGGGTTTTTCCATCTTTGGAGGAGTTATATTGTTTCAACATGCCAAAATGGGAATCTTGGACAGGACCACACAATTGTTATGGCTTTCCAAATCTGAAAAAACTTGAAATGAAAAACTGTCCAAACCTGGCCAAAATACCTGCCATTCCTTTTTCTCTTTTAAGATTTTTAGTACGTAACGCGGGACTTAATTCCCTTCCAGATATGCACCATTGTTCTAGCATTTCAGCTCCAGCACCATCATGTATGAAATCATCGCTTAGAGTAGTAATTATTATCGAATGTTGCAAATTAATAGCATTGAATGGATTTCTCCAGCAACAAAACCTAGATTTACAAGTTGTTAAGGAACTAACTATCGAAGACTGCAATAATTTGGTTCAGCTACCAACTGGTGCATTTGGAAACTTTGTGTCACTAAACAGCTTAGTTATAAAGAATACCCCAAAGCTGGTTATAGTTGATAACCAAAGGATCTTCCTACCTGTGAAACTAAAATATCTTGAAATGGGAAACTGTGGTAAACTTGATGTGCCATTGCTAGAATCAGCATCACAGCTCTCCACACTCACTGATCTTTGTATTGCATACTCTCCAAATATTACTTTTATCCCTTCCTCTGAAAATGCATTTACATCGCTCAGTAGACTGAAAATCTATGGGTGTGACAAGCTCATTGAACTTTCATCTATGCATCAAGCACATACTATCAATCCAGGAAACACCTTGGTCTCTTTGAAGATTAGTTCTCTGAGAATTGATCACCTTTGTCTCCTTCTTATTGAACCACTTAGATGCCTAAGATTTGTCAGTGATCTTAGCATTAGCCAATGTTCAGAGATGGAAACCCTGCCGGAGCAATGGTTGTTACAAAACAGTTGTACCCTCAAGGAGCTGTACATTTTTAATGCAAGCTCGCTGCGTTCATTGCCTGGTACAATGGTGATGCTCACTGCTCTTGAAAAACTGTACATTACCAGAGCTACTTTGCTAAAAGATATCCCAGATTTGCCTTCTTCATTGGTTATGAAGACTATTAATCCCTGACTCTATTCGACCCTCCTTGTAAGCATCATTATAATTTTATTCTGTCTAGTATTAGATTTTTTTCGTGCTCTATCCTTTTACAACTTCTGAATTATCTCAATGGTCTCACAATTGATTAGGTTCCCATGTTAATGTGCCAGTATTTCAAAAATACCATGTCAAGATACAAATAACTGCCACCGTGGTTTATTCATGCATCCAGGTACATATCTTTCCTGGTTTCCAATTTAGTAGTTTCTTTATACTTTCTTTTTATATTTAAATTTCAGAGATACTAACAAATTTTTAAATTTTTAACTCTACCTATATCTAAATGATGTAGCCCGTCCCATGCCCAGACAAGAGGGGGTGTTATTAATAATTTTGAAATGTTTTGACTTGAATAAAAACAATTGGATGTTCAATTGTGAAACCAGCCAAAAATTAACCACAACATAGTTATACACCGTCGCATAATTTAAGTTGCAAATGGGAAATTTGAAATTTTTTTCTCGGTACAGCATTTGTTTGAACAATGGATATTTGATGCGTATATAAGACCTATTGAGACAAACTAACGCAACATCTAGTTGCTCTTTTTATTCTATTTAGATAGCATTATTTGAGTTGAGTTTCTTGCAAATAAAAAATAGTAGTTGGAATTTCAAAGGGTCAATAAAAAATTGTAAATTTAGACAACATCTAGTTAATTAGCTTAATTTCTTGGTGTTGTCTAAATTTACTGGGCTTTTTTTTTTCTTTTCATTTCTTTGGTTGAATAGACCAATTTATGTATCGGCTAAATTATATGGCACTTGATTAAGGATATCTTAGACGGTTAAACTATATTACTAGAATTGATGTGCCCTATCATTTCAGTTGCTCAGACAAATTTATTCAGTGACATGACAATTTATTCTGGTTTCAGTGTTGAATATCGTGAAGCCAAAAGAAATGGGCTTCCGATCATTAGTTTTTTCATGGAAATAACATTTTCCAATAGAAAAGGAATTGAAGAGAGAGAAAGATAGAAGCCGGGTCTCTCCGTTAGAATAAAGAAGCCATTTCTACAAGCTTTTTTAGGGTTTGCTCCCTTGTTTCAAACTTTCAATCCCACCAGAATACACTAGGTAGTTACAAATTAGTGTATAATATTGTAAGAGTGTGTAAGAGGATGTTGTTAGTTTGATTATCGTTTTGTATTTGTAAAGACTCTTTAATATAATTATTCTGTGTTGTGCTCCCGTGGTTTTCTCCCGCAAGGGTTTCCACGTAAAATATTGTCTCTCTTTTATTTTTTTGTGTTTGATTGTTTGTTGTGGTTGGCTTCTTATGTGCTTTACATTTTTCGCCATATGATCAGGTATTGGTGTTAGCCAAAATTACTCCTTGAATGCTTCTGCGACTGTCCTCGACATTCGTACCTATCCATTTTTAGTCATTTTGACCTTATACCAGTAGTCGCATTTTGAAGTTTGAGTAATTTCTAAGGACAACTTCAGTAATTCTTAATTAAATTTCTTCTGACAATACCCAATATTATGCAGTGTTGTCAAATATGTATGCTGAGATGGGAAGATGGGAGGAGGCAGATGAGATAAGAAAGCTTATGAAGGGTAGAAAGGGAAAAAAGAACCCAGGGTATAGTTGGGGAGAGCAGTTTGGGTCCAATGCCCATCGGACTAAAACTGAGTTCGATGGGCTCCATAACCGTCCGATCCACTTTAAAATCCGTGCATATCGCTTTAATATCCGTGCGAGTTTGTTTTAATATACGTGCACATTGATTTTAAAGCAGATCGGACGGTTATGGAGACAATCGAACCCAAATTTGAGTACATTCGTCAGCGGTGAATTGGTTAATTTGCCAGAAGCTGAGATTATATTCTGAATCCAAGGCATTAGTTGAAGTTTTGGTTACTGTGTATAAATTTTTCTCTAGTGAGTGAGCTCAAGGTACAAGTGTCCCTTACCGCTACTGCTTGTTGCCTTCCAATCTCATTTAATTCTGGATCCAAGTGTCCCTGTTCACACAGTGGAAAAATGAAGAGCAAATTAAAATTCTGCAAATCAAATTTCAACAGAACGAATTTGGGAAAAGAGGAAGATAATTGAACAAAGAAGTATTGAGAAAAATGAGACCTGGATGATTCGAGAAGCGTTCCAGGAGGTCTCGCCGTGGCGCACCACCACTATACCGGAGGGATCGGCGTATCCCTCCGGTATCTCCATCTCTTCCTCCTCCGTGGCTCCGCTGGAAGACATGCTTCGCTTCATCGGAACTCAAAAGCGCTCGCCAGAAACGCTAACAAGTGTTTCATAACCGTCTGATCCGGTTTAACATCTGTGCGCGTCGCTTTAATATCTGTGCGAGTTCGCTTTAATATCCGTGCGCCTCGATCTTAAAGCAGATCGACGGTTATGGAACCAATCGGACTCAAACTGCTTTCTTCAATTTTTGCGTGACCGACGTGTCCGTGTGGATCCGTATCCTCTCTATTACTACAGAGGATGCGCATCACTTTACGGTTTGAGATTAAATCTCAGCCAGTTTGAGATTCGGGGGAAAATAGGGGCAGTATTATTGGGCTTTGAGATTCGTGCCAAGTTAAAAGAACGGTCTGGATCCATTAAAAAGAGAATCATTCTAAAAGATTCCCTTTTGCGGTACTGCACTGGATCCGAATTCTGTGTCCGGTGCCTATTCGGAGGTAGCGCAGGGCCTTATTATTTGTGCTTTGAGATTTGTGTAGAACATATTTGAACGGTTGAGATTTTCCAGAAAATACAAGCAAAAGTTGAGGGGACAAATTTGGGTCCGATGGGTAGCATAACCATCCGATTTGCTTTAAAAATCGTGTGCACGGATATTAAAGCAATACGCACGGATATTAAAGTAACACGCACAGATCTTAAAGCAGATTAGACGGTTATGGTACCCATCGAACTCAATTTGAGTCCGATGGCATCGAACCCAAGCTGCTCTCAAAGTTGAGATATCTCAGAGGATGCGAATTCTTACAAGACTACGCGGAGGGAATCTAATATAGATTTTATGTTACATACTTCCACAATCAGATCCTGCTTTCATATCGCTGACAGAAGGCCCAATGAAATCATTTTACTGTTTTAACCTTTCCCAATTATTGTATCATCTTATCGAATTAAAAAATAATAATGATAAGCACTATTTCATATTAATATTCATTACAACATTTATATAATTTTATTTAATGATTAATTTATATTAATTTAAAAAATAATGGGATCAATAATTATGTCTGAATATTTTTTAATAATATATACATGACGGTTTAAAGTAATATATATTACTAATTCGTTTGTTTATATTTGTGTTAGGTTACATAAGTTATTAATTTATTTGTTAATTATTCATTATTCGTCCATTATTCGTATAATAAATAATATTAAACAAGATATAAATAAGAGTAGAATATAAGTATTATTAATTAATTTTTATGTATACAAAAATATTTTCATTAACACCCCTAGGTTTACGTAGAAAGACTTCACTAGCACCAAGGCTAACAAATAAAAGTAGAACTAGGGCGTTCTTAAGTGTATCAAAATTCAACTCTAAAAACGTCTCGAATTAGCTTCAAACAACGAATTTAAATTGTTGAAATTTATATAACTTACGAGTGATGCATCTACATGCAAAAATTTTAAATTTTCGAGATAATTTTGTGTAGAGTCAAGTGGTAAGAAAATGTTCAAAAAATAAATGTATTAAAATTAATTTTGTAAATTTCTAATTTTGACTGCTTGACTTTATACTAAATTAATTTAAAAGTTTAAAATATTTACATGTAGACACATCACTTGTAAAGTAGATAGGTTTCAATAATTTAGATTCGTTGTTTGAAGTCAATTTAATATATTTTAGATTTGAGTTCACAAAAAAATGAATTGAAGAACACCCAGTTCTACTCAGCAAATAATTAGAAAGGAGTTTAGCTAGTATGACATCGGTGTCATATGACACCAATTTCAAAACTCACTTGATAGACTTTAAACGACTAATCCAAACCGATTTACTTCATGAGTGATGTGTTTACATCAAAAAAAAAAATAGTTTTTCAAGTTATTTTAGTATCAAGTCAAACGGTAAAAAATGTTGAAAATAAATGCATTGAAATTAACTTAAAAACTTCTACATTTGACCGCCTAACTTGATACTAAATAAATTTGAAAAATTATAAATTTGGCATGTAAATGCACAACTAATGAAGTAGATCGGTTTGAACGGTTTGAATTCACAGTTTGAAGTCGATTTGATAGATTTTGGAGTTGGTGTTATATAAACTGAATGACACTGATATTATACTAGCCAGACTCATAAGAAAGTTGTTTCGTTCCATATGCTTTTAAGATGACAATTATTAATCATAAAAAATACATCTACAAAACACACCATATTTCACCTATCAATAATGTAAATAATGCTTTTATTAAAAATGTTAAAATAATAAAACATAGAACTTTATTCATACAATATTATATAATTTTACTAATGATACAATGTAAAATCCTAAAGAAAATAATTTGCATGTTAAATTGGAATTTATCAACTTTTTATAAAATTTGTATCCAAGATTTATACGCCTAGTTAACCAAAATTCAATGTCTCTGGATTAAAGTTAGATCCTTCGTTTGTTCCGATCAGAACGAGTGGATCAATTGAAATAGTCGAATAAATTGGATTTCATATTTATTGTGAAGATCTCACTGCTACTATGAAAACCATTTTAAAAGAGAGATTTTATTCACAAGTAAGTCGATTTGTAAATTTTTAAGCATCATTTTGATTTGTTCATTGCCTTAAAATTTGACTCTTCTTGGCCTATCAATTAAGATGACAATTAGAACCGATTAATTATAAGAAAACATAATAGAGATATATACATGAGAGAGCAACAAGGGATGGCAGGAGATGCACCATTTTTATTAGGGTAGGGCAAAAAATTATCGAATCATATTTAAATAGCTAATTGAATCAAGTATAAATTATTGAAATGGGTTTAAACACATTAGATTTAATCTAACCCTCAAATTATCGCAATAGTGGGTTGTGTGATTTTCTTTTTCAGATGTGCGAATTTTAAACAAAATGGGTTAAGCCTTACTTAATTTCTAAATAAAAATAGGTTGCATCTTACTTATTTTTAAACAAAATGGATTGCGCCTGCAAATATATATTTTTTTTTTCAAAATTGCATTTGGAATTGAGTTGAGCTCAGAGGAGAACAAACAGGTTTCCAGGATAAAGCAAGAATTCCCTTCCTTCCCAAATTGCATCACCCATGGAATTAAAGGCAAACACAGAAATGTTCATTTTTTTTTTTGTTTTATATAGGGGTTTTTCTTGGGTTGTTTTGGGACAAATCTGGTAGGAACAACTCCTAATTTGGAAGCCTAGACAGTGTGTTGCACTGAAAATTGAGCTTAAAAGAGTTAATTAATTTAATTCATCAGTTCATTCAAATTTTCCATCCTTATTTTTTGTCTCAGTTTCAAAGGACAGAGATATGATATGGACATCAAATGCAGGAATACATTTGAAATTCTTTGTAATATTTTTCTCCAAACTCATACAACAAAGGCTCTGACATTTATTTAAATAATGGTCCAACTCTGCTATGAATATTGATATGATTTTTCACATTTTCAAATCTTTGGAATGAGATCCTTTCGAAAAAGGCCACGAAGTCTGTAGCGAAGCATTAATAGTGGCCAATCACCGATGATCTTTGAGAGGAGCGGAAGGATGGTGCAGAGTACCAGTATGAGAATTGCAAGCCACAAGTTGTTGGGCGCCATCATGGTGAACAATCCGGTACCAAATGCAACTGCAGTAGCCTCGTAAGCACACCACATAAGCGCCCTCGTTGTTTTTCTGTAATTCAGAAGGAAATCCAAGTCCTCCCATGTTGCCAAAATGCAGAGAAATGCGACAGCAAGAGAAGAACACATGGCAATGGTGTCAGAGATGTGGAACACCTGGAAAACTGCTTTCCTTGCAAAAAACGGTTGTCCAGCATTAGCAGGATCAGTACTGAATCCTCCTGGCAAGGTAAAAGCCACAGCAAAAGTGATAGTAGCAAGAAGGGCAGCAATCAGAGATGTGTTAGAAGTATATTTTTCTGTAAGTGATTTCACCTCCTGAATTGCTTGCTTCTTGATCTTCTTTTTTGCGCTATCACTTATTAAGTGTTTCCATCCGGGGGTAATAACATTTGACAACAATGTGAATGACTCGTTCTGTGACAGAGGAAAAAAAAACATTATGTGTGATCTTTCTTGGTTTTGTATAAAAAGTTACTAAATATATCATAATTATTAACTAACATACCCATTTCAAAGTCTTCAATAACGTAGTCTTTGCATAAACTACATTAACTGCATTATTTCCTAGAACATTAACAGCAGTATAATCTTGTCCGGCATGCGCTAGTAAAGAACGAAGAAGCTTCGGGTCGCACTTCTCAGCAGCATGATGCAGGGGAAGACTGCCATTGTTGGTTGGTTGATTAATAAGCCTATGAAGCTGGGGTGTTCCAAGTATGTAGTCAATAAAATCCGATTTCTCACACCCAATAGCTTCATGGAGTGCACTATACCCATTTTTGTTTGGAGTATAAACAGAGTCGGGGCAGACGCTCACGATCTCTTCAGCAATTGACACAAAGCCCGCTTGTGCTGCCGTAATAAACGGAGTATTTTCTGTTTGTTCATTTTTAATATATGCCAAATTAGGATCATGTTCTAAGAATAATTTCACAAGCTCGAGATTGTTGTGAAGTACAGCTCTCTCCAGCGGGGTGTTTCCATATGCGTCTTTACTGTATGCGAGTTGTGGTCGTCCATGCAACAGTTCCCTAACTATACCTGACAGTACATGTCACTGAAAAACATTTAGTGAGACCACCTAGAATCTATGAGAAGTTAGAAGTTCAAATGCATGAAGGTTGCAAAAACCACAACCTTATCACAATTAGAGAAGCAACGATAGCGGCTTCAAGCCTTTCTGGAGAGATGTCAATAAGTGGCAAGAGGTACTGTGCTTATATATGTTGTGGTTGAGTGAATAATGTTGTTGTGCTTCATAGAGTGCTTAATTTTAGAAAAAAGAAAGGAGTATTTTTTGTGTTTTGACTTCTGACTCTGAAGTCTCAACTGTTGGACTTGAGATAATTTACACAAATATTTGTTTCAAATCAAATTTAGTTAGTTCAGAAGCCAATAGTTGACTCAAAATACATAAAAACTAACTATACTGGTAAACACAATTGCATAGGAAGTCTCTGATTACTATGAAAAATATGATGCACAGAATCAGGCTTTATAAGCAAATAACCTGTGTGACCAAGTCTCACAGCAGCATGTAGAGCTGATTCATCTTTCGTGCCAGAATCTGCCGAAGATGGGATGTCTAGCAATCGCTTAACAACTTTAGAATAACCTCTGCGGGCTGCCATGTACATTGGTGACTCACCTGTGTTGATAACTTGCTCAGACAGTCGAGGCTCTATGTCCAAGAGCTGCAGTGCCAAATTTTCAAAGTCATTTCGCATTGCATGATGCAACGCATTTGCTTCGCGCCTATCAACCTTCAAGAGCATGTGCTTCAAATCATCAGGCTGCATATGACATGATGCAGCAGTGATGATTTCAGAGGCCAACGAAAGGTTAGCAGCCATGAGAGAAGTTATCAGTGGGGTTTCACCATCAACATTAGTGCCGGATAAGAGGGAAGGTGCTCTAGACCAGACCTCCTTGGCAAAATCGTGATGGCCGAGCATGGCGGCAATGTGAAGACAGTTGTTTGAATGAGGAGTGGTAGTGAGGAGGAAATCAGGGTTGACGAGAATCAAGTGGTTGAAGAGGCTTAGATCACCTTTGCTGCATGCTTTGAGGAGCTCTCGTTCCATTGTCAGATATTGGATTTAGTTTTGACCCTTGCTTGTTTAGTCCTTTGTATTTCAACTGCCATATATATATATATATATTAATGGGGGTATGGGAACCCCACATGACAATTACAGTGGGGCCCATCAAGCATAGGTGATTAGTATGATTTAATTAGGAGGCAATTAATTATGCATGCTGGTCAGCACTTACCTAATCACTAAGTCGCGCATGGTCACTTAATATTGTTGACGGATGGGATTTCAACATCTCTTTAATTATAATTATTTTATAGTCTATTATGGTTAAACTTCCCGGAAGTTGCAAGCCCTAATTAATTAAATTCTAATTTGGTTCGTCGTATGAATTACAACTTAAAACAAGTTTCCATTGTGTGGGATGGAGAATTAGTTTGATGACCTGTTTTACTCGTTGCATGTATGTGTTAAATTTAAGTTCTGGGCTCTAGATGGATATATCTAGCATTCGGTCTCATCATGTCTTGTATGTAGGGGTGCAAACGGATTGGATAGTGGTAAAACTATATCTGTATATGTTTTATATTTTTTAAATATGGATCGAATATTATACGGATATGGATATAGATCGAATATTAGATGGATACGGACAGGGACGGAGCCAAACTTTCAGGTTATGAAGATCAATTAAACATGAATGAGGGTCAAATATATAAAAATTTTCTACTACGAATGAAGATCAATTTCACCTTATTTATAATATTTTAGTTTAAATTATATTAGAAATAGAGTATAAATAAAAAAAAATTGCAAAATAATGGGGGTCAATTGACCCCCATTCATTGAACATAGCTTCGCCCCTGGATACAGATATGATTGGATATTAAACGGATACAGATATCCGCCTTTTATAATAGTGAATAACATAATTTTTTGCATAATATATATTAAACTATATATTATATATTTACTATTTAGATAAGGATAATTAAAATTTAAAACCATATTCGTATCCATGTCTACACGGATATTCGGATATCAGATATCCGTATCGAAAATTAGGATACAAATTTGGATACAGCCGGATAATATTCGATCCGTTTACACCCCTACTTGTATGTATATACTCCTGCCTTGATACTTTCATGTAATAAACGGATTATCCCAAATAATAATATTAGTATTATTCCTGAATTATATTTACGAATAATTAATACACATATTATTCAATTTTTATAACATAAGTATATTATTTTAATATATTATTTGTATTATAAACAAAAGAAGTACTTTGGTGTTGTAACCTAACACAAGTATATTATTTGTATTAGATTCACAGCCCCTTTTATATTTATTTTAAGCCTGATCCATTCGCACGCAAATTCAACTCAGATCAGACAGTTAATTAATGCCCAGCTTTGAATAAAATTTGTCCAAATCTCTTTAATTAGGAGCAGTGTTGTAAAATGCGGTTCATGTGGCCAAATATGTGGCCGCATATGCGTATGCAGTCTGATTCCGCATAAAAATTTTCATGCAGTCTTAAATATGCAGTTTCGCATATGCGGCCGCATATTGGGCTGCATATGTTCGCATATTGGTCTGCATATATGCGATTGGGCCGCATATGTCTGCATATTGGTCCGTATATGTGCGAATTTATTGTTTGAATGATTTTAATGGAAATATATTGCATGTTTTGAATGAAAATAAATTAATATATAGTTTAAAATATGCATATATAAGTCGTATGAAATTCCGCATATGCGGCCGTACGGTATGCAGTGGCCTTCCACATGCATGAACAAAACCGTATTTTACAACATTGATTAGGAGGCAATCATTTACCTAATCACTAATAAGTCGCGCATGCATGGTCAGTGATCTAATTCTATTATTTTGTTGACGGATGGGATTTCAACATCTCGGCTATTTCTTTTATATTCTACCACGCTTAAACTTCCCGTATAAGTTGCAAGCTCTTATTAATTTAATTTTAATTTGGTTCGTCGTATGAATTACGACCTAATCCAAGTTTCCATTGTGGGATGAAGAATTAGTTTGAAGCCATATATTTTGTTTGACAATTATCATATAACCTCGATCCATCATAACTTTTAATTTTGCAACCAACGCCCAAATTTTTATTTGTACCATATTTAAAAAAAACCAATTAATCACTTTTTCCACATAATTCTATTTTTACTACGTCCGTGAATTGAATTGGCGGACCCCAGGAAAGGAAAAAAAGGGTCCGCTAATTGAATTGGCGGACTGTTTTTTTTTTTTTCCTTCCTCCACATGATGAATTCTGTTAAAAAAAAGTGAGTCATCCAATTAAATTGGCGGACGTGGTAGAAATTGAATTATGCGGAAAAAATGACGAAATGATTTATTTTTTTAATATGGTACAAATAAAAATTTGGAGAACTGCGGTTAATATAAAATAAGGAGTATGATTCCTATTTTTCATCCAAAAAAAAAAAACACTTCCAATTTTCCATTATGCTTCACTGTCAAATGATAAATTGATTAGCTCGGAGAACCAGCTTTTGGTAATCAAAGTGACAATAACAATACTTTCTGTTGAAAAAGTCACATATTTAAAATTTGAATGAAAAATATCTTTATAAATATTTAATAGTTGATATTCTTAATTTTAATTGTTGAATGCTACACCAAAAACCTCAAATATAAAAAAAAAATAAGGGGGCAAATTGTAAGTTGATATTACAATTTCAATCTATGTTACTCGGATACTTCATAACGGGCCTCGTATCCGTATCGGGTGAGTATCGGATACGGATACGAATACAATACGCCAAATGATATATCGGATGATGTGGTGTATCCTTAAACTTTCGATACGGTCACTGATACATTTCAAAATAAGGTTCTAGATGAGTGATATGAAGGAAGGATCCCTTTTTTTTCTTTTTTTTCTTTCACCAAGTGTACTTGCTCTTGTAGAGTACAATTTGCATTATGTACTTGCAATTTTGACATGAATGTATTGCTTTTGAAGAATAATAAAATAAATGGTTTAGATTTCCCGTTGAGAATTTGAATCTTGTACTATTAGCATGAGATTGAAAACTGAGCATATGGTGGGATGGATCAGATGTTCACTTTTAATTTAATATTCAATTCGGTTTCTATCAATATATGAAGTTTAAATTCAAGAATTTTGAATCTGATTTGGTGAATTAGCTCAGCATTCCAAGTACAGAAGTACTCACGTGTGAAATTGTAAGTTTTAAGGTATATGATGATGCTTTTAAAGTGCAAATAAATTTATATCCTAAATAATGAAAATTTACGGTTTGTAAGTGTACAAATTACAGTGATAGTATATTTTGGATGTCAAATCCACATCAATTAATTTGAGCATCAAATTATTAACCTTTCAATTATCTGGATTGATGAAAGAACTGAGAGTTTTTTTTTTTTCTGAAATTAACTGCATAAACCCTAAATTAAATTAATTCCTACTGAAATTTTCTGAAATTAACTGATATTAGATGATTATAGATCATTCTTCTATCTTGGGCTGGGTGGGTTGGGTTAAGTCTAGGGGATTTATTCTTTGGTTGGTTAGGCTAAATTAAGGTTTGGCAGGGATGTTTCTGTTTTTTTTTATTTCTTTTCAATTTAGTTTAGTCGAACTATGTAAAATTTGTTGTTCAGTAATAGAGAAAGGATTCACTTACATCATTTTTTGGTGACACAAAATTACACCATATTTTTTTAAAGTTCAAACAGTCGATCGAAACTGTTCAATTTGTTGGATATATTTTAAAATATGCTTGCAGATCAAATTTATATTTTAAAATTTTTTTTTTACTATTTATTAAGAATGGATACAAAAATTCAACAGTCTGAAAAAAAACGATTTTATTAATAAATGCTTTCAAGTTTGTGCAGAAATTAAATTACATCCATCTCATCTAATTACATCTATTCTCTTGTAATTACAACTTGTCTATCTTTACTGTCACATCCCCAATCCTATTTCACTTACTCTACCGGTCCTCAGCAGTAAACACTCCAAAGCAGTGTTTTAAAATTCGGTCTATTCGGTCGAATATTCGGCCGAATATTCCTATTCGGTTGCAATCCGAATAGAAAATCTATATTCGGTCCAAATATGAAGTTTAGAGCATATTACTGGTTTAGAGTATATTAATAGTGATAAAATACCGGTTTAAAGTATATTAACAGTGATTTATACTACATATTACTGGTTTAGAGTATATTAACAGTGATAAAAATACCGATTTAGAGTATATTAATAGTGTGCCATACCACATATTACCGTATGCTTGTTTATATATATGAATTCTCATTTAAAATCCGCATATATAAATCCGAATACAAATCCGTATATGCGGCCGAATACCGTATATGCGGTATGTGGTGGCCTTCCGCATACCGAATGAAAACCGAATTTCAAAACACTGCTCCAAAGCCGGTACCTTTGCTTTGACGAAGATCAATTCACTCGTTCCATTGGTTCCATATTAACCAACGCCTACACAGAATTAAAACCGGACCAAAAGCTTTCCATCCAGGCAATCTTTTTGCTTGTACCGATCGGTACCAGAGCAGTTCAATTCTCTATCTCATGTCTCCATTTTCAGATCCCCGCCATTTGTGTTCTCTGATCCGTGAATGCGGGTTCATAGGGGAGCGCATCCTCTGTGGAGTTTTACCTGCGGAGCTGTACGGTTCTTTTAATCTGGGCCGTTTGTTTTGATCGGACGGTCCAGATTTAATCTCCAGCTGGTGAGTGCTCGAGATGATTGAGAGGGCAGTATTAATTTTGCTTTGAGATTCGTGCTATAATTTTATTTGATCCGTCCGATCAAAACGAACGGCTCAGATTAAAAGAACCGCACAGCTCCGAAGGTAAAAACTCCGCAGAGGATGCGATTCCAGTCCATAGCAGAACTAACCCAGCTTCATTCTCTCTCCATTCGCTATGGCCATCTCCCTCTCTCTCTTTCCCTCATCTCTTCTCTTCTCCTTTCCTACGCTTCCCTCCACCATCTCCCCTCTTCCTACTCTCTTTTTCATCAATCCCCCCTCACTCCCTTCTCTCCCTTCCTATGGAATTCTCTATCTCGTGCTTTCTCATCCTCTAATCTTCATCACACATCCCTGACTGTCTACAATCACATGCTCTGCTCCAGCATACGACCAGATGAACTAACTTTTCCTTTTGCTCTAACAGCTGCTGCACGTGCCAAGCATGTGCGCAAGGGACAGGAGCTGCATGCCTCGGCCTTGAAGTTTGGATTTTTGTCTCGTGTTTTCGTTGGTAACACTCTTTTGAACTTTTACGGGTCATGCGGACTTGTATCTGATGCAGGAAAGGTGTTCGATGAAATGCCTCAAAAAGATGTTGTTTCATGGAACTCGGTTATTTCACTGTTTTCAGATAGTGGCTTGTTTTCTGATTCATTGAATTGGTTTTTGAGATTGAAAAGAAGTGGGTTTGAGGTGAATTCAGTTAGCTTAATGAGTGTTATACCGGCTTGTGTTAATGAAAAAGAGGAGAAATTTGGTATAGGGATTCATGGTTTGGGAATAAAGACTGGACTCGTTAATGTATTAACTGTTGGAAATGCTCTGGTCAATATGTATGGGAGTTTCGGTCACATTGACACGTCTATGGAAATGTTTAGTTCTTTGCCTGACAGAAATGAGATTTCCTGGAACTCGATAATTGGTTGTCTGGTTCATGTGGAGCTTTATGAGGAAGCTTTAGAAATGCTTAGGAATATGTTGGGCCATGGATTGTGTCCTTCTTCAATTACCATAACTAGCTTTGTACCGGCATTGATTGAGCTGGGCCGCTTCGATCTCGGAAGAGAGGTTCATGCATATGGTCTCAGGAGACAGATGTATACAGATGTTTATGTTGCTAATTCATGGATTGATATGTATGCGAAATCGGGCTGTCCAAAGAAGGCTAGATATATCTTTGACATGATAGACAGCCCCAACACAGTCTCATGGAATGCGATGAATTACAATTACGCTCAAAATAAACTGGAAATGGACGCACTGGCGCTTGTGAGAGAGATGGTGAGAAATGGGGAGGTTCCCAACTCAGTTACTTTTGCAAGCTTGGTCCCAGCTTGTGCAAAAATAGCTTCTTTCAGAAAAGGAAAGGAGTTGCACGCCATGTCAGTAAGGAATGGTTTGATTTTTGCCTTGTTTGTGTCAAATGTTTTTATCGACATGTATGTGAAATGTGGCCATATAGCCCTTGCTAGAAAGGTGTTTAATTGGTCAGAGAGAGATGACATATCGTATAACACTATGATAATGGGTTACTCTCACAGTCAATTTTGCATTGAAGCCCTAAATTTGTTTATCGAAATGAGAGAAATTTGGATAAAGCATGACATGATCTCCTTCATGGGTGCCTTAAGTGCCTGTGCCAATTTGTCAGCCTTCAAGTAGGGAAAGGAGATACATTGCCAAGTGATCAGAAAATTGCTCAGCAATCACTTGTTCGTCGCACGGTGTAGTAGAGGCCGTATTGGGCTATGATACATTACCCCAAGAGTTTTTCAAAGAATTTCAAAAAGAGATGTAACCTCGTGGAATTCTCTCATATTGGGCTATGGCCAGCACGGTGTAGTAGAGGCCGTGTTCAGGCTGTTTGATGAAATGCCATTAGATGGTGTTGCCTATGATCAAGTGTCTTATATTGCTGTGCTATCAGCGTGTGGTCACGGCGGTTTGGTAAATAAAGGAAGATTTTATTTTTCCAAAATGCTACAGGACAAAAATGTTAAACCTAAAAACTCCCATTATACATGTATGGTAGATATATTAGGGCGTGCCGGTCTATTGACAGAGGCGGAGGAGCTTATCAAAGGAATGCAATTTGAGCCCAATTGTGATGTGTGGGGTGCCTTGTTGGGTGCATGCAGGATATACGGGGACATAGAGATGGCGAGGTGGGCGGCAATGCATCTGTTCACATTGAAACCTGACAATTCAGGATATTATGCAGTGTTGTCAAATATGTATGCTGAGGTAGGAAGATGGGAGGAGGCAGATGAGATAAGAAGGCTTATGAAGGGTAGAAAGGTAAAAAAGAACCTTGGGTATAGTTGGGTGTATAGTGACAGTGACAGTAGGGTCGGTACATTTGTCAGCGGTGAATTGGTTAATTTGCCAGAAGCTGAGATTATGTGCTGAGTCCAAGGCATTAGTTAAACTTTTGGTTACGGTGTATAAATTTTTTTCTCACAGTCATGCTGCATTTTTATTTATAATTGCTTTTAATGGAAGCTATGAGTGAGCTTACATTTTCTTTAGTTTGAATATTGTTTATTTACTGTTTTAAAATCTGAAGTTATTTGGGAGGTTAGGTGGTGTTTGTTTAATTTTGATTAATTGGGGTGGTAAGTAAAAACATTTCGGCACTATGCTTCTAGGAAAGCACAATTTGTATATCCGTGACTCACACTGACTTTTAGTTTCCATTTGCTTTTTAAACAAAAACATTAAGATACTGTGTAACGGGTCGCTGATGCTGTACTATGACTTTTCTGAAGGTGGAGAAGGGCTTATTAATTAATTGGCTTTTCTGATGATGTTTAGGTTGTGCTTACAGAGAATCTGATCGCCAATAATGTTGTTTGAAGCTTTTCTAAAGCTTTAGCTTTTGTATTCTGAAGCTTTTTGAAGCTTTTTAATTTATTGGTACCTACGCTACCTTTACTTTAGCCTTTCTGAAGCTTCTCTTTCGCGCCCTTTACTGTTTTTCACTCTGTTTCTCAGATCTCAATCCCTCGTACATTCTGTCTTTTTGGTAATTCACTTCCTTTGTTAGCCGATCTCTGTTCTCTTCGAATCTCAATATTTATTGGTTTTTCTTATCCTGTCCACAACATCCGTTGCTAGCTAATTATTAGTGGTTCATTTCAAAAAAAAAAAATTAGTGGTTATTCTCAAGTTCTCAATCTACCACAAATTGTTAGTGTTTTTTCTTTTTCTGTACACAACATCGGTTGCTAGTTGAAAAAAATAAAACTTGCTTTGCATTACACCCACACATCCCAGAAACTTCATCTCTTTTGCTATCTTTACTGTCTTCACTGCCTGTTTCTCAGATCTCGATATCTCTTTATCTCTCTCATACAATCATTCTTTAGATATGTGTACCTTTGTTAATTAGCCAATCTCTTTCATCTTGGAATCTCAATCTCTCAATTCATCTTTCATGCAAAAATCTACTACAAATTGTTAGTGTATTTTTTCTAGTTCTGTACACAGCAACCCTGCCATTTTGAAAAAAACAAAAAAAAAAACAAAAAAAGAGAGAGATAGTAAATTAGTAAGTTAGAAGAAGAAAATCTCCATCGAGATGGCCCTTTCAACCGTTGGTGATTGGTTCGGGTCTGCAATCATTAACAAACTACTAGACACGGCTTCTTCCTACTTGGGCGAGCATATGCTGCTTGCTGATACTAAATCCCAGCTACGTAGGGTGAAAGCAGCTCTTCCCAAGATTGCAGCTGTCATGGGTGTTGTTGAGGCGCTAAAATTCAAGCACCCGAATTCAGGGGTGAATGAATGGCTGGAGCAATTCAAAGAAGCGTTCTTAGCAGCTGAAGACGTGCTTGACGAACTCAAGTACCGGGAGCTGGAAGACAAAGTGAAAACCCGAGATCAGGTTAGTGGATCTTCGTCTTCAATAATTGGGTCGCTGAAGAGAAAGTTTACTTGTTCTAACATTAATGAAGATACATTGAAGAGGTTAAGGGAGGCTGTAGAAATGTTAGATCTGGTTGCAGCAGGTGTTGGCGATTTCTTCCAATTTACTACTGCACTAGATTATCATTGCCTTGCAAACCCAAATAATCAGCCTGTTTACACTTCCAGTCGAGAGACTACATCCTTTTTAACCGAAAGCAAAGTGTTCGGCCGTGAAAATGAGACAACCATCATAAATGAATGGTTAAAGAAATCTGCATCTCACGGAAATATCTCTGCCTTATGTATTGTAGGGGTGGGTGGATTAGGGAAGACCACTCTTGCGCAGTTTATCTTTGAGAAAATTAGGAGAGAGAACCATTTTGACAAAATAATTTGGGTTTGTATTTCAACAAGCTTTAGTGTACAAGATATAACAAGAAAAATTCTCGAAGACCTTGGTGAGAAAACCCATAATGGTGAGTCATTAAATGGCCTATTTAAAAGCTTGAAGGAAAGGATTATTTCAAAGAAAGTTTTTCTCATTTTAGATGATGCTTGGAATGACCATAACATGTGTAATTGGGAAAAATTGATTGCTCCCTTAAAATTTGTACAACAAGGAAGTAAAATTTTACTCACCACTAGAATGAAATCAGTGGCTGACATGTTTGCTCATGTGCTAAATGGTGAACGAGAAAATCTAGTGTTAGAAGGCTTGGAAGAGCAAGAGTTGTTAGAGCTGTTGAATAAGTATGCATTTTACGGTTATAACCCTGACTATCATAAAGATCGGAAATGATACTGTAAAGAAACTCCGAGGTAGCCCCCTTGCAGCAAAGGTGATTGGAAGCTTGCTGAATTCAAACATTAATTTACAATACTGGAAAAGAATTTTGAACCATGATTCGCTGATCAACTTAAAACAAGCTAAGGACATGGCAGATGTGCTGAAATTGACCTATTACCATCTACCAGCATATTTGCAAGAATGCTTTAGATTTTGCTGCATATTTTCTCAAGATTATGCATTCAACAAAGATGAGTTGATCAAAATGTGGATGGCCTCTGGATTCATACGCCAAGAGTTGCATGGAGGAGCAAGGCCCGAAGATATCGGAGAAGAGTATTTCAATCACCTTTTTAGTAAATCTTTCCTTGAAAGAGATTCTAAGGGAGAAAACTACTATGTTATGCATGATTTGATGCATGATATGGCACAAAATGTATCAAAAGGGGAATGTTGTAGAGTAGAACTGAATGACAAATCTGATTTTATACCTAGCACTGCTCAGGTATAAATTGAAAGGATATTCAATCTTAAGAATTTACGTACCCTGGTTATAAATTTGGCTAAAGATGACAATAATCGAGATCGAGTTGTTCTTCCAAATGGTTCACTTAAGGAAACTTTACGTTTATTGGTCATACATGGACGAGCTGCTAGAATTGAAATACCGGAGGAGATTGGTAGTTTGATACACCTTAAGTTTCTAAAGGTAAACACAATATTTGAGGCACAATCATTTAGATATTTGATTCCTAATTCAATTTGTAATCTTTACCATCTTCAAGTGCTAAATATATCCAAAGGAGCTCTTATTTCAGACTATGGGGGTGTTACGATTAGAATGAGCAATCTTGTTAGCTTACGGTATATGGAACTTCCCTACAATCGTGTGATGCCAAAAATTCATGGATTACACAAGCTGACCTCTCTCCAAAAGTTGTATTTTTTTTGTTGGGCGAGAGAGTGGTTGCCATATAGATGTACTAGAGATGCTAAACAATCTTCGAATCCTTTCTATTAAGGGAATTGAGAATGTAGGAGATCCTATTGAAGCTACGAATGCCAACATATTCAAAAAGGAAAGTTTTATTTCACTTTTCCTAAATTGGACTGAAGGGAGTAATTCTGATAACCCTGAGAAAGTCATTGATAACCTCCGACCCGATCCAAATCTCAAAGAATTGACAATCAAGTATTATGCAGGCCACAAATCTCCAATTTGGATGCAAGATTCATCTCATCTCGACCTATCATCCCTAAAACTTGATAATTGTCCCCTTTGGGAAGCACTACCCACTACTATAGAATATGGTGATTATACACGGATAATCACAAAGAGCTACATGGATTTCCTGCAGTGTAGGATATTAGGGTGTAGGAATGTCCCATCTTTTGCAAACGGATATTTATCCGTGTGCAATTATCAACAACCAACACGGATTATTAATTAAAAGCCGTGTACAAATCTAACTAGAGCTACACGGTTTTTTAATAAAATATACGTGTAGGAATATCAACATTCCTACACGGATATCTAATTACAAATCCGTGTAGCTCTCGTCAAGAAAATGATGATTAAATAAACCAATTATTAACAACCTCCACGGATTATTAATTATAAGCCGTGTACTAATCCAACTAGAGCTACACGGTTTTTAATAAAATATCCGTGTAGGAATATCAACATTCCTCACGGATATTTAATTTAAAAACCATGAAGGAATAAATATTCCTTCACGGATTTGTAATTAAAAATCCGTGTAGGATTTTGTTATTTTTTTTTTTTAAAAAAATTTTGTTTTTGGCTAGCCTCCACTTTTGCTAGCCATTAAAATATGCAGCTTTTTTTTTTTTTAAAACCAGATTCCCAGAATGTAATTTCTAAATTGCACTGATTAATTAAACTATATATACACTAATCAATTAATTTATACAAATCCATATTGTTCATTACGAAATTCTGTATAAAAAAACCTTGCCCACATCTCTCTAATATCATCGATTTGCTCGGGGGAGTAAGCGTCCTTTGTCGATTCATACTACAATTACAAATTGGTAATTAGTAACGAGAAAATGTAGATGCAAGATTTATTATATTGATATTATAAAACGAAAAATTAATATGAATTACATACCTATTTTGGAAATTTGAATTGTATTGTTTCGATCCATAGAAGCATGTAAGACATCGTGTAATAAACGCACTCCCATGACATTAACTGTTGCGGGCACTGAAAATTTATATTGATCGGCCTATATATGTTAGAATGACAATAATTGTTTGCCCATGACATGAAATAAAATAATTACAGAGGGCTTACATCTAACCACGCACAAATCATCTTATTCTTCTCATCTTTTGACTCGGTTTGTAGTCCTCCGTCTTTAACATATTTGTTAAAAGCCCTTACAAAATTAAGTGATTGTAATTAGCAATTTTGATACACAATTTAATTAGAATTGAAAAAAAAATCAAACAAGTGGAAAATTATTCCTTACCTTTTAATAAGTTTGACGACCTTTTTAGCCGTTAGTAGTGAGATTTTTTCGGGCTTTTTGGAATCCATGGCATAGCACCGATTTGCAGCCGGGATGATGATGAGCAAACACCAGTGTTTGCTATGGCATGAGAAATATAAACACAATTATAATCACATTTAATTCATTTTTGTAATTATTTAAATAAAAATATGAGTAATACATAATTTAAAAATTGAAGGTTAGAATTAACTAACCACTGGTGGTATGGCACGAGAATGAATTTCTAGTTATTCGCGGCGCAATGGTGCATCGCTCGGCACAGGTACTCGACAGTGTCCTTGGGATATGATTCCACCATCGTGGCATTGAGTTTGTCGGGATCCAGAAATAAAGTGAAGCTCTTTTTTTGTTCAAGTGGCCAAGATTCAATGGATCGGATCAGCTTCCTGAAAAATCATCATATTAAGTTAGAACATATATTTCAGTGCTACACATCTGATATAAATAAATTTTGGTACTTACATGGCGAAAATGGTGACGTGAGACACATCGAGCCATTTATCACTACCCGAGGCATGAAAAATATCCCTGAAGTCCTTGGCCGATATCATCACAGAAGATGCTTCGTGCAGAAACGTCTCCTTAGGGATCGGGATCAGGATTTCCAGCTTGCTGTCGGATGCCGTGATCAATTTGTCATGGAGACGACAACAATCACGGGGCAAAAGGCTGTATTCTTGTGCGGTGAGCAGAGAGTGGTGTGATGATCCTGGCGCTATAGTCGCGACAATCGCATTAGTCGCGATGATCTCATCAGCCGCGACGTCCAGCTCTCTCTCCGTGTGTACCGGTGACAAATGGCTCTCCTGATCATCCTGTATCAAATTTTGGATCAATTTCAGCATTTCAAAAGAGTGGATTTGAATGTAACAAAAGATATTGATTGTTTAGATATTACCTGATCCAAAATGATATGATTCTTGGGCCATGGGATAGTGAACATCCGGGCATCATCCAGAGTGAGCATGCTCTCGTTCGGGACAGGAAGAGGTATGTGCGACCATTGCTTCACGACTAAGTCGACCTCCACGAAAGCATACTCGGGACCGAGCTGATCATGGTCCACATCTGTCGCTGTTGGACGTACGAGGCCCTTACCAATAGTAACGGGCACAGCACCGACCCAAATAACCAGCTTGCATTTGGTAGCGCTCTGCAATTATCATGTAGTCATTTTAAGAGGAAATGTTACCTAACAACAAATAAAAAAGTAGCAATTAATTAATGAACTAGTATTACCTTTAGATTATCGAACGCGTCTCCCCAGGTCCCGGAAGCTTGACTGCTGCGCCGAAATCCTGGCGAAATGGGAGGTGGGTGCTCGGATTGCTGCCTAAACTGAGAGGATAAGCGTTCGAAGATTCTTGATTCCATCTCCACCATCTTTGCGTCATGCTCTGTTGCATTTGCTGGCGGAGCCGCTCAATCTTGACATCCTGCTTTTCATGCTTTCCTCGAGGTTTTGATCCACCGAATACATCCTTGAAGCTCACGCGGACCCCCACACCCCTAACCCGACCCGGGTGCTCCGGATTCTCCAGCATTTGAGACAATGCGTCATGCTGCCTGGAGACTGTACGGGCACCCGAATTGTCCTCCTCCTCCACCTCCAACTGTTAAAAAAATTGAATAAAACAGAAGTTATAATTTTGTTTGAATGACGCAAGTTATAACAAGAATTAAGTACCATTTTCTAAGCCAAGGGCCGCAATTCTTCAGGCAGTCGAATCCTCCCGTCGGCTGTTATCTCAGATCTTGCCATGAACCAACCCGTCCCCCTAGGGTTGGTGATCTTTACAACTGGTGAGTCGGAATCTTTGTTTGCCTCCAGTATCTTCTTAAATTCGGACAACTTACCCTCGTACCCGCCTGACCCTAAATGGTGCGGGTACTTGTTCTTGGCAACATTGCTCCTGCCCCTTTCACTTGCAGCCTTCATTAATCAAAGCCAATCAATTAGTGTTAGGCAGAAAAAGGATCAATCGACAAAAAACAGAGTTACAATTTTATAAATTTAGTTACCTGGAACTCGGGGGTTTGCTTAATCGCTACGAAGCCATCCCAGATCTCCTGGGTCAACCCGTCAAAGCGTCCGACCGGATTCTTCCCTTTGTTCATCCATTCGGTCACGAGTGTGCTCTTGTATTGCTTCCACCCATCGTTCATTATCTTTAGAGTGTGTTTTTTTCCGACATCATCTGTGATGTTCCATTGAGCCTGATTGACACAAAGCAAATGTCATTTTTCAGTTCATGCATGTACAGCAATCAAAAGAAATATTGAAATGGTGACATTACCTTCACCATCTCCCACCATTCTTGTTTTTCCTCCTTGCTGAAGGCCTTCCAAGAGGGGAAACGGATATCGGCCTTCCTCTTCGCAAGATGGCTGCACCAATTTGAGTAATGCGCCTTGTTTCCCCCCTTCGGACACCCGTTCTTCTTGAAGGAGATTTGAAATATCTTTTTTTCTGACATGGTTTTGCACGTCGTCGGACCTCTCGTCCTTCTTTGTGGTTCCGACTGGGCTACACCTTGCCCTTCTTCGTCTTCGGGGTTCCCGAAATGCTCACCCGAATGTGACATGATTCTACAAAAAAGAACTCATTTTGGTACAATTTTGGTCTGTAAGAACTCATTTTGGTCTGATTTTACAATTTTGGTACAAACCCAAATTTACAATAAGAACTAATTTTGGTCCAAACCAATACCTTTGCAATGGAGGCAGCAAGGCAACAAGGGAGGATCCCAAAGAAGGCCGACGAGCACCAGGGAGAACTCGACAAAATTAAACAATCAACAATTAACAGTGGTTCAAAATAAGAAATGCCCAAATAAGGAGGAAATAGAGAGAGAATAGAGATTGCTTTTATTACCAAGAGAGGCCGACGAGGAAGGCGGCGTAGAGGGAGAGGCGGCTCAGAGGGAGGAGCAGCGGCGGATCAGTCCAGGTTTTTGAAAATCAGATAAGTTGAGGGAAGACCTAAAAATTAGGTTACTTCACTGAATCTGAATTCGAATTTAGGCCTATTTAGATTCACGAGGCCGCTTTGAGATTCGTACGGGGCATAACAAACTGTTCTGATCTAATTTGGCGGAGTTAGATACCTGAGGTGATCCCAATTCAACCCCATTTAGTCTTGAACAATCTTCGTACTTTCAAACATGAATTGTGATTTTCGTCTCACACTATAAAATATTCACACCATAAATTTTTTAATGACACTTAGAGAGGAATGTTATGTTGTCACGGATGAATCTAAGGCTTAATTAAAAGTGACTAAGTTATCTCTATAATTTAAAATTTTTAAACATGTATATTAAAATTTAATTAAAGTTTTCATATAATATAGCTCCTCTAAAAAATATTATAATTGTTTACTTGTAGTCTGGTAGTTAGAGTTCTATTTGGTGTTTATGAGGAATTGAGTTCAATTTCCAATGAAAATGTTTTTTATTTCTTTTTTTTCACATATTATGTATTTTATAGTTTACCTCTCCCTCCATTTAAATTTTCTAGTTCCATTCTCACGAGATTATGCGAGATGAGATTTAATTAGGTCATAAGTCAGAGTATTAGAAATTAGAAGTCAGAGCATTAAAAATTATAAATTAGAACATTATTTTTTATCTAGTACTCAATTAGCTAATGAATTTGAATCCAATTAACTATTCAAATCCGATTCGTTATTTTCTTGTCCATCTCTAACGAAAAACCCTGAATCCACTCCTGATCTTACGAATCCAAACGCACCTTAATATTTGATAAAACATATATTTCCACGAAAAAAGTTGTTAATTCACCCACATAGGAAACAAATCTGCTGTTATTCTGGAGGAATAATTGGAGTTTGCGAGTCCAATCTCATGCGTTCATATCTTTTTAAGCGTAAACCTCAATCAATTTTTTTTTTCATATGCGAATCTAACCAATATCAGCAAATGAGATTGGAATTGTAGGTCCCTGTTATTCATCAAGAATAACATCAGATTTATTTCCACCCACAAAACCACATTCAAACTTTTGCTTGGCGTTGTCTATCTCAATCCATCAAACAATGACACAAATAGGCACGAAAGAAACTGTGACTGTCCTTAATTAAACAAGGACCCCACATTTGGCTATTTGGCTATTTTCCTTAATTAAACAAGGACCCCACATATATTCCAATTGGTTTCTCTAACGGTCACAGCGCTATTTGGCTATTTTCCTTAATTAAACAAGGACCCCACATTCTTAAAACCATATTCTCTTTTCAATTTTTCTTTTTTAGAAATTAAAAGAATCAAATTATCGGTAATAACATTGATATTGATTTTTTTTTCTTTGATAGATAGATGGAATCAAACTGTTGATTCGTTTACATTTTACAATGATGATATGCTAATGGGACTGACACAGTATAAAAAAAATCAATGAGATTTAAGTCATTAGTTTTGTTCCATTAGCTAGCCCTCCGTAGAGAGGAGAGAAAATTTAAGTCATTATTTTTTTCAAATTTCATTGATTTTCAAATTTTCAAAAAGAGAGCGATGAGACAGTTCAGTAATTTTCAAATTTTAAATATCCATAACACGCTGCAACTTCTATTAAATGTCATATTTTTTTTTTAGTTACCACTCTCAAATTTCAAAATTCTGACATTATCGCTGATTTAAGAAAATTCAAATCTTGTCACATATGGTGGTAACTAAAAAAGTTGTTGATCCAACCACATAACAACATTCAAACTTTTCTTGGCGTTGTCTATCTCAATCCATTAAACAATGACACAAATAGGCACGAAAGAAACTGTGTCTGTCCTATCGGACATGTCAATAGGTTTCCCTAACGGTCACAGCGCTATTTGGCTATTTTCCTTAATTAAACAAGGACCCACATTCTTCAAACTTTTATAAATGTTTTTTACAAATATATGATTATACAATTTTGAATACTTTATTTTTATGATTTGTTATATCAAGTGGATAGTCCAAATTCAACGCTATTTTCTCCAAAATTGTATAGTCATAAATTTGTAAACCACATTTATAAAACAAAATTTACCATAACCAGTGTTAATTATATTATTATTATTATTATTATTTTTTAGAAATTGATTTTCAGTTGTTCGTATAAAAGCTATACAGATTGAACTAATTTTTATGTAAAAAAAATTTCTTATAATTTTGGACAAAAAATTTAAAATGATAATTTTTATTCTCTATTATGTATGCACATAGATGTTAATAAATGTATTTTCATTAGAGATGCAATGTTAGAGATCTTTAACTAAGACGCATCATGTCATGGAACACATGGGCACTCTTTTTTTAATATGTTAAATCAAATACAACTAAGTTTGTTTGAAATTTTGGTGCTCCTTAGATCATAACCAATAATTTTGGCAACATAAGCTCAAAAGTGAAAAACTGAAAGCAAAAATAGTAAATAGTAGTACACCTGAGAATTTAGTACAAGAGGTTGATACCAGTGTTGTAAATAACGGTATGCGGTCGTCAGACGGATGGGGTGCTGCCAATCGATTAATCAGTATGCGGCTAATTAATCGGAATTATGCGGACGATTTAATGTTTTTATTAAATTTATGTATATATATCATAATTTATTAAAAAAAATTATTTAACTTATTAAACTTATCAAATAAACTTAATTGAAGTTAGTTTTATTATTATAACATGACACTACGCTTATTTCTTCTTAATAAATAAACATTTTGCATGTGTAAGTAACACATTTATTTAATGAAAAATAAATTTTGAGAATTAAGCTTTTTCAAATACTAATAACATATTATTTGAAAGAAAGAAAACATTCCAACATAAAATCACTAAATTTAATTTATGATAATAACTTAATTTCATAAATAAATATGTCGTACTAATTGAAAAAATTACATCAGTAAGTTAGAAAAATATATGGTATATAAATAATAGAAGAATTAATCAATTTCAAAGTAAGTAAAAAGAAAAAAAACATATATAAAAAATATTGGATGTATATTCAAGCACAAATAAAATTACAATACATAATTTATAAACCTTATTATCACACATTATCATAGAAAAAAAAGCAATGTGAAAAATAAATATTCACTAAAATAAACGGAAAAAAAAGGAATAAACGGGAATAAACGGACGATTAAACGGTAAAACAGCCGATTAATCGAAAAAAACAGCCGATTAATCATTTGTATCCGCTAATAGGCATCCGTTAAGCGTATTCGTAACGGTTTGACCGCCGTTTCCGATTGAACGGCCGTTTAATCGGCCGTTAACACCGTTTTTTACAACACTGGTTGATACATCCTATCTCAATTAATTAAAAGTGATCAAAGCAAATAGCCTAATTATGCCACTGATTGAGTAATAGTTTTTTTACCATTACCAATTTATTTGTCAGAATCCTTACTGAGCATTCTTTCTTGTACTAATTGAATGAGCAACTCTATATTCTTGTAAGAAGAGCCCCCTTCTTCCATGGCCTTCTTTGCCTTGTCACCAAGCTCTCTAGCCCTAATCCTTCTATCCATTCCTTCCTTCTCTTCATCCATCAGCTCTAACACCTTTCTCTCCACATCATCTCTTCTAACCATAATCTCATCACTCTTCTCACTCCCCCAAACAATAGACTTGTCAACACCGATTCTGATGCCTATTTTCAAAACATCCACTATAAATGTCTCATTTAGAAATTGATCTCCAAAGTGAGGCCATGTAATCATAGGCACACCGTTACATATGCTTTCTATGGTTGAGTTCCATCCACTATGCGTCAAAAATCCGCCGATAGCTCTATGAGATAGGATCATGATTTGTGGGGCCCATCCTCTTATAATTAGCCCTCTATCTTTTACTCTTTCTTCAAATTTCTCTTCGATCAGCCATTGCTCGATCTCCGGCATCTTATCCCCTGCTTTCATTACCCATATGAAGGGTTTCCTTGAGGCCTCTAACCCTATTCCTATCTCCATGAGTTGTAAAGGAACACTTCTGGTTAAACTACCAAAATTCACAAACAAAACAGACGCATTTTGCATTGAATCAAGCCACTTTAGGCACCTTTCTTCATCTATTGATGTTTTGTTACCTCTTGAAACCATTTGTTTCAAATCTTTGTTGTACAAACACATTGGACCAATTGACCATACATTCTTTCTGAAAAGGTTCTGGTAAGAATCTATGTAAGCAGATTCTAGCTCTTGGAAGGTGTTTATTATTAGTCCGACAGATTTGGAATCTTCTTCGTTCATCTTTGCATGAATATTTTCCAAACCTGGTGCAGAGAAGCTCAGGATAGACCGTTTTATGGGTACTTCAAGTGGATGGGGAAACCCAGGAACCGGTACAGATTCATTTTCATCTGTGACATTATCATATATCTTATGGACGACGGTTATATCCCTGATATTGCAAAAACCAACATGTGAGAAAACAATAGAAACAGAGACTTATTGGATCACTACTTATAGAAAGACTACAATATTTTTATGTTGGGGCCAAGTAAGAATATTAAATTAAAAAGAAGTATGATATATAGGTACACTGAGGATTTAATTGGAAGTGTAACAGCATGAGAGAAACTGGTATAAGTTAATCCATGGCAATATATATACTGCAACAGTACTAAATAAATTAATTGTCAGAAATTACTGTGAAACATTCTAGCGATCATAAATAAGAATCATTATAGCTTGTAAAATTTTATGAGAATAATTTATATTGATATTGAATATTTTGTTATATCTTACAATGAGCATTACAGGTTCTACTTATAACCTTTCAATCAACGGTACAATTTCTAACGGTAAAAAATATGATTGCTAGTTTGTTGGTTTTCCTATTTGGATCTTCTGTGACTTAATTCTTCTCAACGTAGCTCAATGGATTTTTCATTCTGAAATATTAATTTGAATGGAAGTTGGGCGTTTTGGTTTGAAAATTTCATATTATCGCATTTAGATTTGAAGTGTTGATTTGGATTCAAACTGCTAAATTCACAATATTCATTTGAATGACTTAAATAGATACTAATGCGCGCGGTACAAACTAAAAGGAACATTTCTATTAATTTGATACCAAAAAGCTAATGCTGAAAGCCTGAAACTTCAAAAGAAAATTCATCCATTGAGCAGTACCTGCAAAGAGAAGCAAATGCTGAGAAACCTGAAAACAAAAGCCTCGGTATCCCAAACTCCCTCGCTACTTCACCCGTCCATGGTTGAGTCATGTCAGATATGACACAACTCGGCGGCGTTTTTTGCTCCCTGAGATATGAAATAAGAGGATCCTTATTGAAGAAACACGCTTCCAAGAAGGCTTTGAATTCTTGCAAACCGGTACGTAGGGTGTCTAAGTTTTCGGATCCTTCGGATAAACCAGCCTTGACACAGTTGAAGGGTAGACGGAGAAACTGGATTGAGAGATGTGAATCCTTGGCATGTTGTATAATGGATTCAATGCGGGAGGCGTTTAGAGGGGTCGTGACGAATGTGACGAGCGCACCGTGGCCCGCTAGGAGGTGAGCCATGTCTATCATGGGTATGGTGTGGCCTTGTGCCATGAGTGGGACAAGTACAAAGTGTGGTTGCTTTGATTGGGAACCATGGTTGAAGCCATCCATGACTGTTGGAGGTCCTTGATACTTTGGTGGAAGAGAGGTTTGATAAGTGGATATACAAAATTCTAGGGAGGCGAACAGAGTACTCTGTTGTGGTAATTTTTTTTTTTCTTTTTTGTAGGATGTAATACAATTTTATATATGGAGGAAACAATTACAAGAGAGGACCACCAAGCAAATCAGCAAAATGATAGAGAAAAAAAATAAAGGGAAAGAAATAAATTAAGGTAGAGAATACAAATTCAAATTGTAGAAATTAACACAGGCCAACCAAGGAAGAAAACAAAAAGAAAGAATAAATCTGAATTAAATCTGGCTGCCACCAGTGAACAAAACTGAATGCAAGGTCTATGCTGTCAGCCGGATTCATATATATTCAAATGAAAATTTGAAGTTTTACATGCATATTTTACGTCGATTTTTTTTTTTCAATGATTTGTTGAAGTTTATTTACTTCCAATTTTTGCACGTAAATTTACTGCATCAATGCTGAATAAAATATGAAGTTCCAATATGCAGTGCTATCAGTGATATTATCTCTAAGACCGAATTTTTTATTAATAACCCTAAAAAAATAATAAAAATAACCACGTGCCGAAATATATATTTTTTTTAAATAACCAAACCGCCCTACTGAGAGGATCCACTATTTTAAAAAAAAAAATTGTTATATTTTGTTTGGTATATGTTTTTTTTGTTGTATTTTGTTATATTTTGTTATATGTTTGGTTATTTTTTATATGTGTATTTTGTTATATTTTTTGTTAGATTATTTTGTTTTACATTTTTTTGTTAGAATATTTTGTTTTATATTTTTTTTGTTTGGTAAATTTTGTTTCATAAATGTTTTTTTTACAAATTTATGATTATACAATTTTGAATACTTTATTTTTATGATTTGTTATGTCAAGTGAATAGTCCAAATTCGACGCTATTTTCTCCAAAATTGTATAATCATAAATTTGTAAAACATGTTTATAAAACAAAATTTACCATAACCAGTGTTAATTATAATATCTGTGTCGATTCTGTATTAAAGGATTAAAGGCCGACATCGATATAGCTATCTATATCGGTTCCATAGTATAAACCGATATATATAGTTAAATCTGTGTCGGCCTTTAATAAATAACCAACATAGATACTTTTTCAAAAAAAAAAAAATTAATTTGAATATTGTATTGGTTCTTTATCAACCGATACAAAAAAGTGTTTTTTTTTGTATCGGTTAAATAACCGATACAGATATCTATGTCGCCCCTTTGTGTCCGATACAGATATGCATAAATAACCGACACAGATTGTGCTTTTTCCACTAGTGTTAACACAACAAATAAGACGACAAGTAGGTTCAACACATCACAAAACTACAAAATTAGATTCAAAATAACGCAACATCTAGTTGCTCTTATTATTCAATTTAGATAGCATTATTTGATTTGAGTTTCTTGCAAATAAAAAATAGTAGTTGGAATTTCAAAGGGCCAATAAGAAAAATTTCCGAAGTAGAGGGCCTCAGGTCTAATTCAACCCGGTTTTGGTTTGATCCAGTCTTTCTTGGTTTTTTTTTTTTTTTCTTCAGTAATCAGTAGTGCTACATGTGGGGTACAAGCTTGAGTTACCAACCAATTGGTTAATAAAAAAAAATATTGTTCTTAAAAAAAATTGTGAGCTGATTTTTATTGTTTCATGTTATTCTATATAAAAGTATTAAAATTTACATTTGATTAACATAAAAGAGGACATAATAACAAGTTCCACCAAAAATCCAAAAATACTAATTATTAGAAGAGGACGTAAAATAGGTCCCACCACCTTAGTTCAATTTGGAATTCGATGAAATCTTTAGGTGCATTCGGAGCACATAACCTTTAATTTGTATCTATGCGACCCGATTAAATTCTTAGGTACATTCGGAACGCATAACTTTTCGTTTGTATCTATGCGCCAGAAGAGTAAAACCAAATTGGATAAGGTGTATTTATTTTCTTGCATTTTTTATTTCTCATAGTTGCATTTTAACAATTTAAGGCAATATAAATAATTCCAGCTCTCAAAATATGACCAAAAAACTTCTTGACAGAATAAACTAATATCAATTGTTTCAATATTTGATATTGTTGTCACTTTACAGCATATGCCAATAGTACCCGGGTTAATTTACTATGGTTACTCATCAAAACTTATCAGTATCCAGTTAGGCTAGTTCAGGTTTATTGTTGCATGCACATGGGATCTATACAAGACTTGCAATGGATTATTTTACTTATTCAGTCAAGGTTAAGGCCATAATGTGCAAAAGATAAAGATCATTTATTAAGAAAACAGGAGGGAGAAGGGGGTTACCAAAGAGGAGGTGGATTTCTGAGACTTTGCAGCTTTGACAAGCTGAGCTCTCGCTTGTGCAGCTGCTGCAACAAAATTCTCTATATGGGTGTCAATATCATCTGCAATTTCAATTTTACATATCTTAGTTGCCTTCGCTTGTGCGTTTCACCTGGGTACTCTTATGATATCTCAAACACCTCCAAATTTTTTGCAAAGCTGTTATGGTTTTCAAATTAATATGTTAGTGCATTATTACAAGCTTCAATTGGAGGATTTTCTTCATTTTTCCCTGATTATCAAGAGATAATTGCAAGGCATGAAGCTGCTCACTTCTTAGGTATTTCCAAGAATTACACATGAGAAAATATATTTTACATGAGTTTTGGGGATATTAATTAGGCCTAACAATTTTTTATTGAAAATCTGTTGCATACTAATTGATCGGCCTACCAATCTGTTGCATACTTCATCATAAATTTGTTAATTTCTTATGTTTTAAATAATCCGGTAAATACCAGTCCATAGTGCACAGTTTTAAGTAAACTAGCTGTACCGGAAAGTGCTTGAGCAGCAAACCTGAATGTTTTAAGTTTACTACTCCCAGCTTAATTGATTTACAGATATATGAGGTACCTGAAGTAACATAATATCTGGTTAGAGACAGGGAGCGTTGGATGTAGTCGAGGAGTAAAAGGGAACAAGTATTATGATCGAACGGTCATAATCTATATACTCAATGAAGCACTCGTCAGAGAAGCATCCTCCCCCCACCAAAATTGTTTTTAGCAGGCCCTAAATTCCATATTCAACATTTTCGATTTCAGTAAGCCCAAAATTGTTTTCTGACCCAATTTTTAGTAGCAAATAAGCCCATCAAAAACAAAACTAGACATGACCACCCTCCACGCTCCACCAACCAATTGGATCAAGAAATTGAATTCATAGCCCCTTTCATTTTATTAACATCAGAATTCCCAGTTTACTAAATTCGGAATCTGAAACCAAATCCGATTTTATGTAAATAAAAGACAAAATATGCATGTAACTTGAATAAAAAAAAAAACCAGAAGATTGTTCTTAAAAAAATTGTGAGCTGATTTTTCTTGTTTCATGTTATTCTATATAAAGTTTTATAAATTTTACATCTGATTAACATAAAAGAGGACATAATAATAAGTCCCACAAAAAATTTAAAAATACTAATTATTAGAAGATGACGTAAAATAGGTCCCACCACTTTAGTTCAATTTGGGATTTGATGAAATCCTCAGGTGCATTCGGAACGCATAACCTCTCATTTGTATCTGTGTTAGAAGAACCACCTGATGAAATCCTTAGATACATTCGGAACGCATTATGCGATAGAAGGGTTGGATAAGATGTATTTATTTTCTTGCACTTTTTATTTCTCATAATTATATTTTACTAACACTTAGTCTATAAAATTTTGGATCAAATGAGGGACCATGATTTAGGAGGAAAGGAAATGGGGATATTGATTGATTTTATGATTTTTTTACTCATAATGATGTTAAGACGGATTGTCTTCAAAAGATATTTTTACTTATGAAGAAACATAAAATTTATCTCTTGATAAAAGAAAGCATTGCTTATTTCATATTCTGATTTAACAAAGAATTAGTAACAATCAACAAAAGAGAAATTAAGGCCGGTGCTTTTCCAAATAATTTTCAATTACTTTTGTGATCATGTTAATTACAATAAAATATGACTCGCATCATCATGTTATTTTTTAAAGAAGCATCATCATCATGTTGTTAAATGAATGATTACAGAATAAATTAAATAGAGAGTTGTTGAGAGTCGCTTAATATGAGAGAATAAAAAGTAATGATGGTACCTATGAGATTGTCTATCATCATTAATTTGTTGATTTCTTATGTTTTAATGATGAATTATAAATTTTTCCTTAAGTTTAGTATTAATATGAAAAAAAATAGAAACAAATTAATACATGGTTTACATTTAAAGTTTTTTTGTATATAGTCCATGCAAGACATAACTAGCTTTTATATAGTTCAAACTCGAGTAGAACTAGGGTGTTTCTAAGTTAACCAAGTTTCTTTGTGAACTCAATTCTAAAATCTATCTGATTGGATTTAAATGATGAATCCGAACCATTGAAAGTCTTCTATCTTACGAGTGATGCATCTACACGCAAAAAATTTAAATTTTCGACTTAATTTTTATATAGAGTAAAGTGGTCAAAATTAGAATGTTTATAAATTAATTTTGATACATTTATTTTTTTTAATGCCTTTTAACACTTGACTCTATACAAAATTAATTGAAAATTAAAAAAAAAAAATTACATGTAGACGCATCACTCATAAAGTAGTGAATTTTAATAATATTTTTAAGGTGTATTTATATTTTGTGAGCCAAACAACATATTTAGAATTTCATATGAGCCAAACAGCATATTTTGAAATCAATTCTGATAATTATAGAGCTCATTAAATCAAAAATTAAACGACCACCAACCAACTTTGTGGTTCAATTGCAACAGCTTAAGACGCAAACCTCCCGGAATTTAAAAAAAAAAAAAAAAAACCACTGTAAAAAAATAACACAAATTATGGAGAATTCAAAAAATACCAGAGCCTCCAATTCAATCTGCAACCTCATTCTTGCGGAGCCGCAGATTGAATTGGAGGCCCCCAAAATACCTAAATATCAATATATAGTGTATTTTTGTATTTTTGGAGTCCCCCAAAAAATAGGGCTGCAAATTAAATTGGACGATATTTTTCGAATTCTTCAATTTCAGTGGTATTTTGATTTATTTTTTTTTTAAATTGTATTAAATTTCAGCGCAAATCTCATTGGAGTAATCATCATTTGCGGTACCTGGCGCGGTTAGGTTAACTTTCAACCTAAGTTAGCTAAGAACTTAGGCTTATTTAGATTCACAATGCCGCTTTGAGGATTTGTACTGGGCACAACAAATACCAATTCAATCCCATTTAGTTTTGAACAGTTCAAACATGAATTGTGATTTTTCGTCTCACACTATAAAATTCACACCATAAATTTTTTTAATGATACTTGGGCGGATCGAAGGTTATAATTTTAAAATTTTAATTATGTATATTAAAATTTAATTAAATTTTTCATATAATATAACTCCCCTCATAAAATGACAATTGTTTACTTGTAGTTAGTGGTTACAGTTTTATTTGGTGTTTATGGAATATTGGGTTCAATTTCCTTTGAAAAAATATTTTTTTTATCTTTTCACAAATTATGTATTTTGTAGTTTAGTTACCCTCCAATTCAAATTTTCTAGTTCCACTTTCGTGAAATTATGTGAGATGAGATTTAATGAATATGAACA
The DNA here is from genome assembly GCA_964058825.1 of Carex arenaria. Classification (NCBI taxonomy): domain Eukaryota; kingdom Viridiplantae; phylum Streptophyta; class Magnoliopsida; order Poales; family Cyperaceae; genus Carex; species Carex arenaria. The sequence continues at coordinate 125,976 of CAXKVW010000622.1, forward strand.
TTCACAAATTAATTGATGGAAACCCGTAATCCCATGCTCATGGATATGCCCTGAAATGATTCTGAAAATGTGTCAAATGAATGTTCGTTTTTATGGTGAGAATAGTTATAGAATTTTTTTTCTTTCTAAAATATTTGATATTAAATATAATTATTTTTATTAATAATTTTTAATATAATAAATAAAATTGATTCAACAATAATATACAATACTCATTAATAATTACTTCATAACGAGAATTTAGCTTGTAAAACTTGTTATTCGATCATTGAAAAAATCAATTAAAAATTAAATTAGCAAATTAATTATTATGATAATCTTTGAAAGGAGAGACGACATTCGTGAGCAAAAAAATAGTTAGTAATTAGTGAATTTTATTTTTTTTCCACGAAAAATAAAGATAACATTTTATAAATTAAAATTTTACGGAAGAAGACCACGAGCTTTTAAACAGCTTTTAAAAAGTTTTACCCTCGAAGACGGAAAAATTCACAAATTTCTATATATAATCTCACGCGGGGGTGGACCCAACCGGGATCCGTATCCTCTCTATTACTACAGAAGATGCGCATCACTTTACGGTTTGATATTAAATCTCAGCCGGTTTGAGATTCGGGGGAAAATAGAGGCAGTAATATTGGGCTTTCAGATTCGTGCCAAGTTAAAATGAATGGTCCAGATTAAATAATTGTAAATGTTTCCTTGTGCAGTAAAGAGAGAGGATGTGAATTCGACCCAACCGAGTCCGTATCCTCTAAGATATCTCAATTTTTGCGTGACCGTAGTGTTCGGTGACTATTTGGGGCAGCGTAGGGGGCCAGTATTATTTGAGCTTTGAGATTCGTGTAGAGCGTATTTGAACGATAGAGATATTCCAAAAAGTCACGCAAAGTTTGAGATATCTTAGAGGATGTGAATTCGAACCAACCTAGTGCGAGGGTTAACTGTTCCTTTCTGAATTTTAAAATTTTATACAAATTTATAGGTTCTAACCGACTTTGGCTCTCTCTGAAATTTTTATTTGTAATTAATGTTAAATTTAGGATTAAAATTATGATAAGTTTCTTGAATTCTAATTGATAGTTAGAGTTAGAAGTTTGAGTATTAGAAATTAGAATTCAGAGCATTGAAAATTAGAAATTAGAATATTATTTATTTTTATCTAGTATCCGACTAGCTAATGAATTTAAACCCAATTAACTATTCGTATCTGATTCATTATTTTCTTGTCCATCTCTAACCTGATCTCACGAATCCAAAACGCACCTTAACATTTGATAAAAACATATATTTCCACGACAAAAAAAGTTGTTGATCTACCCACATAACCACATTCAAACTTTTCTTGGCGTTGTCTATCTCAATCTATTAAACAATGATACAAATAGGCATGAAAGAAATTGTGTCTGTCCTATCGGACATGTCAATTGGTTTCCCTAACGGTCACGGCGCTATTTGGCTATTTTCCTTAATTAAACAAGGACCCCACATTCTTAAATCCAGATTCTCTTTTCAATTTTTCTTTTTTAGAAATTAAAAGAATCAAATTATCGGTAATAATATTGATTGTTTTTTTTATTTGATAGATAGATGGAATCAAACTGTTGATTGTTGATTCGTTTACAATGATGATATAATAATGGGTCTGAAACGACCACGCAGTGTGAAAGATCAATAAGACTGAGTCATTAGTTTTGTTCTATTAGAGATGAGAGGAACTAAAAAAGAAATGAAAAGGAGAGAGCGATGAGACAGTTCAATAATTTTCAAATTTTCAATATCAATAACACGCTGTAACTTCCATTAAATGCCATAATTTTTTTAGTTACCATTCTCAAATTTCAAAATTCTGACATTACCACTTAAAAAATTCAAATCATGGTCTGAATCATTGAAAATTTCAAAATTCTGACATTACCATTAACTTAAAAAAAATTCATTTTTTTTTTTTTACATATTGGTGATAACTAACCAAATTTTCGACATTAAATACTGAATCCAAATCATTAATTTGGTCTCATAAATGTCTCATTGTGAGATCGGAATTAAATCCATCGTATTTATGATAATTTGATTTTTTTTTTCTTAATTTCTATAAATAAAAAAAAATTGTTCTCCTTGTTAGTCTGAATTGTGATTGGTTCAAATTGGTCCGGACTGTTGGATCGATATTGGACGGTATATGAAGGACGGTGGGGATCACAAAAAGGTTGGATCTTTCTTTCTTTTTTTTGATGGGACTAAAAGGTGGGATCTGATCCTTGCGCAATCAACGCGACTTGAAAGAGAAAGGCCAATCCATTTCACTGTTTCTCTCGATCAAATCACCATTTTCACACACGTGATTGCTCTGAATCTTTTGTGGCTCCCTCTGTTACCTGTGTCGTGTGTGTTTGCATGTCCCTTGGTTAAAGGCATAGTAACAATCATAATGACAAATGAACTATTCGGGTTCGGTTTGGTAGGATTAAAAATTCGCGATTTGGGTATAATTCGGGTATAATTCGGTACAATAAAGATGCAAAAAAAAAAACTACATGGATTGTTTCACAGCCAAGGCCACAAACAAAAGTTGAGTTAGTTTCAACTTCTCTCCCACGTGGTGGGCCCCCATAGTCTCATAGAAATTCAAAGTTAGTCTCAACTTCTCTGCTAAACCCACAAGACAGCCCTGCACAAATTCCATTCAGCATGAATTACATAGCAAAATTTTCAAGCATGCACGAATCACGGAGCAAAATTTCTATTCACGCGCGGATCACAAAAGCATAAATTTTATTATAGATCAACGAGTTATTCGAATAAAATGCATTTTTATCGTGAATAATACGTGATTCGTGTTTTATTCGCAAATTATTTGATCAAGTATTCGGTCAACGTTTTATACGCGGTTCGATACGGCAAACTTAGAAAAATATTTTATACCCGAATAAAACGCGTATTATACGCGTACCATGTCACTATGGTAACAATGGGTCCGGATCCCCTAATGTAACCCATTTCTTGGGTTTTGGATCTAGACCGTCTGATTAAAATCCAACGTTCCATCTCGTATGATCCATCTCGGAATGTGTGCTCCATCTCACGCGCTCATCTCGAATCGGATGGTATGGATTTAAAACCCAAAAATTGGATTACATTACTGGATTTCGATTCTAGTAACAATAGTCACAAATTAATAGTTCGAGTTCAGTTCGGTAGGATCAAAAATTCGTGATTCGAGTATAATTCGAGAACGATTTGGTACAGCAAGGAAACAGAAACAAAAAATTTCCGAAAAAACCACTCAAAAAAATAAAAAAAAATTAAATTTTATCACGAATAATTCGTGATTCGTGTTTTATTCACGAATTATTCAGTAAAAATTTGGTCAAACGTTTTATTCGCGATACAGTTCGGAAACCCCTAAAAAACATTTTATTCATGAATTATTCACGAATAAAACATGAATATTGTTACTGTGATAGTAACAATATACGCGATAAATTCATGAATAATTGTGCATTTTATTCGTTTTTTATGTTTTTGAACTGAGCTCCGAATAAAATGCAAAAAACATATAATACGTTTTATTTGCGAATAAAATGCGAATCACGAATTATTCACGAGAAAAACACGTAAAAAAAGTTATTTTTTTAAATGTTTTTTTTTTTGTTTTTTTTCCTTGTTGTATCGAATCATTTCTGAATCATACTCAAACTATACCTGAATTACGAATTTTTTACCCCACCAAATCGAACCCAAAGTATTCATTTGTCACTATAGTTGAAAGTTTGAGATGAAAAACAAGTAATTATAACTTTTCATGCTTCAGAGTTTATCCGTGAAGCATGTTAAAGAATAATGTGAAACAAACATGCTTTGCATTTGAAATGTAAAACATGCAATAAAAGATTTTTGAGTAAAAATTGAAGGTCAAGTAACATAATTTCTAACTCATAAGTCATAAGTGAATAAGAAATCTCTCATTCAAATTAAGAAGTATGCAACCTTCTACACACAAAAAATGTTATTTTTGACACTAGATCAAAAACTAATTCTCATTTTTAGTTTCTTTTAGTATAATTTCATTTTGTAAAATATAAAGAATAATGTGACCAAACTACAATTATTAATTTATTACACTTTTTGACTGAAAGTGTAATCACAATAAAAATAGCATGAAACTATATTTTATTTAATGACATTGGAAACATAAAATAAATCAATAATGTGCTCGTAAAACACTTAAAAATGCATGGTCATAATTGTAAAACAAATATCCGCAGCTCTTGAATAGAAATAAATATTTGATATCTTTGTGAATTACATCAAGTTAAATTTGTTTTCTAAACTTAGCTATTCTTCATTAAAAGATAACTAAAAAGTATTGGTATTGTTACAATTAAAAATGCTCAACTAATTAGTTGTATATAGGGGAAAAAAAATCATTTTATGGGTGTGTGCCTGTGTGGTGGTAGCCACAGTGACAAATGAATTGTTCGAGTTTAGTTCGGCGAGGTAAGAAATTCATGATTTGAGAATAATTCGGGAATGATTCGAAATTATCCAGATCAGAGATCTCAGTCCTGCAAGGGAGCAAAAAAAACCAAAAAGAAAAAAGTTATGGAAAAAATTCGAGAAAAATTCGAAAAATACGGAAAAATATAGTAAAATTTTTGTAATTTTTTTGAATTATTTGTGAATAATTTGGTTAAAGTTCGGTCAACCGAATAATTCGGCATTTGGTTCGGTATGACAAAAGAAGCAAATAATTCACAAATATTGTAATTATGGTGGTAGCTAGGATGGTCACAAAGGATCTAAATTGAAGCATAATAAAAGAGGCTTGGGACCCATAGTGGCCCCGTTGCTTAAAAATGAAAAAGAAAGCATATTATTTGGGGACATCATGTTTCTACCTAACCATGTCAACTAACACGCACAAGTATAATTAGGACCAAGACCATTTATGCAATAGCTTAATTTCCTTTTTTATTGGGAATATCAATTTTGGCTTGTCTAAATCTTGTGCTATTTTGAAGTTAGTATGGCATCATCAATTTTGTTGCAATTAATAGCAAGTTAGTTGTTTATAGCTAAATTTGTTGCAAGTATCATCAATTTTGTTGCAATTAATAGCAAATTAGTTGTCTAAACCATCAAAATTTGTATTAATACCACTGTATAAAAAAAAACTCACAAATCATGAGAAATTCGAAAAATACCAGGCCCCCAAGAACGGAGCCGCAGATTGAATTGGAGGCCTTGGTATTTTTCGAATTCTTCAATTTTAGTGGTGTTTTTTTTTTTAAATGGTATTAATAAAAATTTCGGGCTAAACCACTAGTAAATATTGTTTAAAACGATTATATGTTTGTAACAAAAAAAATGCAACATTTCATAATTAATATATATATATATATATATATATATATATATATATATATATTATTTCAATGTTTTTTTGGAAGCTGTTAGTTTCACTCCATTTTAAACTTGTATGTATTATATAATTTTTATTTAAGAGGTCTCTACCATAATTAAAATAGAGAGGATTATTTGACAATGTTTATTTTAACATTCTTGACAGACTTAAAATTAAAGTTTAAATTTAATATTATTTAGCATGATACATTAAAATATTTAAAATTTCTATGGTCTAAAATTAACGATCCTTGACGTATATCTATATGTCTAATAACATCCTATAAATTTTCTTTTTAATTTTCAGTGTTATTTAATTTTTTTTAGAAAATACTTGACATATCAAGATTGTTAAAATTATTGTATCTATAATTCTGTATTCATCAACATTATTCTTGGCTTATTATTGTGAATTGATTTACTAATAAACTAGAGTGCTCTTAAGTTCACAAATCATGAGAAATTCGAAAAATACCAGGCCCCCAAGAACGAAGCCGCAGATTGAATTGGAGGCCTTGGTATTTTTCGAATTCTCCAAGTTCAGTGGTGTTTTTTTTAAATGGTATTAATAAAAATTTCGGGCTAAACCACTAGTAAAAAAATTGTTTAAAACGATTATATGTCTAAAAAAAATGCAACATTTCATAATTAATATATACATATAGAGTATGGCTAACGCGCTTCCGGAAGTATATCGACGATATACTTCCGGCCTCTTAAAACCTATCGAATCGGCTTTAAACGACAAATCCAAACCGTTAGATGTTCAATCTATATTAAAATGTGCTTGGAGACCAAATTTTACATTTTTTGGAATTTTTTTGCTATTTATTAAACCGGTTTGAAAACCGCTGTTTTCAATGCTCCAGAAATTTAATAAAAACAGCGGTTTTCAAACCGGTTTAATAAATAGCAAAAAAATTCCAAAAAATGTAAAATTTGGTCTCCAAGCACATTTTAATATAGATTGAACATCTAACGGTTTGGATTTGTCGTTTAAAGCCGATTCGATAGGTTTTAAGAGGCCGGAAGCATATCGTCGATATACTTCCGGAAGCGCGTTAGCCATACTCATACACACACACACACACACACACACACACACACACACACACACACACACACACACACACACATATATATATAGATTGACTAATATGATTTCAGTAGCATATGGGCCGAAGTGCTTACGGTCCAAATTTGAAATTTCAAAATCCAAAAAGTCGATCTGAACCGTTAGATGTGTTCTCCATATTGAAAAGTGCTTGGAGACCAAATTTTATATTTTTTGAAATTTTTTTGCTATTTATTAAGCCACCTTGAAAATTGCTAATCCAACGGTGGCTTAACCCAACAGTGCCACCGTTGGATCAGCGATTTTCAAAGTGGCTTAATAAATAGCAAAAAAATTCCAAAAAATGTAAAATTTGGTCTCCAAGCACTTTTCAATATGGAGAACGCATCTAACGGTTCAGATCGACTTTTTGGATTTTGAAATTTCAAATTTGGACCGTAAGCACTTCGGCCCATATGCTACTGAAATCATATTAGTCAATCTCTATATATATATATATATATATTATTTCAATGTTTTTTTATAAGCTTAGTTTCACTCCATTTTAAACTTGTATGTATTATATAATTTTTATTTAAGAGGTCTCTACCATAATTTAAATAGAGAGGATTATTTGACAATGTTTATTTTAACATTCTTGACAGACTTAAAATTAAAGTTTAAATTTAATATTATTTAGCATGATACATTAAAATATTTTAAGTTTCAATGGTCTAAAATTAACGATCCTTGATGCATATCTATATGTCTAATAACATTCTATAATTTTAAGTGTTATTTTTTTTTTTAGAAAATCCTTGACATGTCAAGATTGTTAAAATTATTGTATCTATAATTCTATATTCATCAACATTTTTCTTGGCTTATCATTGTGAATTGGTTTACTAATAAATTATTAAGTATTTCTGACTGCAAACTACTCTGATTTTTTTTATTAATAGGAAAAAAAAATAACGATAATAGAGAATGATTTCGGTGAATTTTGAAATCTAAGAATACTGTTATGGTTTATAACGTCCAAGACACTATAGCCGGACATTATAAACCATAACGTCTTGTTAATCTGATTGGATAATCGCTAATTAATAAAAAATACTGTAGCGGAACGTTATGTCTTCTTAGATTTCGAAATTCACTTAAATCATTCCCCATTATCATTATTTTATATTTATTTTTCTATTAATAAAAAAATCGGCAAACTACTACTTCATGATTTTATAAGTATTTTACAAGTTATCTAGTGGTTGGAGAACAAATTCATACATATGAATTATTGATCATAGTAATGAATGATACTCTCTACATTAGCTATTGGGGCCTTAATTTGCATGATATGATTTTTCTATTGGTGTACATTTTCTAAGAGAAAAAAAAATATATGTACCTTACAAGTTACAACTATTGCTTGCTTTGCTTGCACAATTTCTAGATAAAGTGCATGGGGTCCACTATTGAGTACAGGCATAGCTTTTATTTTTGAAACACAATTGTATTCTAAATTTTGAAAATCATGGGTAGAAATAGAATACTAGAATGCAAATTTTCAGGTTAGCAAAATGGGGAATTTTTTATAAAGCATAAATAAAAATATTAAAATTAATCTGTCGATATGATTGCCGACAGTTTTATAAAAAGCATAAGGAACGGAAGCGCAAGCCGTTCCCCAATATTTTTTTTTTACGAGAACGGAAGCGCAAGCCGTTCCCTGATCATTTTTCTCATTTTTCATCTGTTTCGCATCAACAGCACAGCAGCTGCAACAGAAAATCCGAAAATTTCCTTCTTAAAAAAAAATAGAGAGAACGGCTTGGGAAGCCGTTCTCTACAGTAATTTTTTTTTTTTTTTTAACATTTTGTTTATAAAATAAATCATATATTTTGTTTGATTTTGTATATTAACAATAAGATTAATGGAACAATTTGAATATATTTTTTTTGTGTATTTTGACCATTTTATCATTTTATCGAATCAATGAATTGATTTTCTATATAAAAAATCAATAAATATATAAAAATCAATGGATTGGTTTTCAAATGTACATATTATTTTTTTAAATTTTAAAAACAAACAAATTTAATCATTTAATTGTTATTTTTATTAAAACTCATTTTAATTTAAAAAGTACTTATTTTTTGTAAAAATATAAAATAAGTGTTTTATTTATGAAAAATATGTTAGTATTCTAATTGGTCGATTTTTTAAAATAATGATACATTGGTCTACTACATGGAGGATTTAGAAGTTTCTGTAACCATAAGTTTTGAAAAAAAAATTAAAATAGAGTCGATTTTTGCCATAAAAGATGTTAGAATATGGAAAATATGTCCATTAATCATTCAGAGACATTATTTCCTAGAAAAAAATATCCAGATATACAAATTTTTAGTATTGTTATTGTAATTCACTTTTACATTTTCTTTTAATTTTCTTTACGGAAATATTTATTGCTTTTTTTATATAAAAAACCAATCAATTGATTTGTTAAAATGATAAAATGATAAAATGGTCAAAATACACAAAAAAAAATATATTCAAATTGTTCCATTAATCTTATTGTTAATATACAAAATCAAACAAAATATATGATTTATTTTATAAACAAACTGTAAAAAAAAAAAAAAAAAAAAAAAAAAAAATTACTGTAGAGAACGGTTTGGGAATCCGTTCTCCGTATTTTTTTTTGTTCTGGGAATATAGGGAACGGTTTGGCAGTCCGTTCCCCAGGCAGCAACACGAAAGCCACACGGATCCGGCGAAAATTAGCAGGGAACGGCTTCCGATTCCGTTCTCGTAAAAAAAAAAAAATGGGGAACGGATTGGCAAGCCGTTCCTTATGCTTTTTATAAATCTGTCGGTAATCATATCGACAGCTTAACTTTAATTTTTTTATTTATGTTTTATAAAAAAATCTCAGCAAAATGGGTACATGTAACAATTACCCCCTCATAAAATGAGAAATAACGCAATAGAAAGAATCTTTCTTTTTTAAGTTCCATTTTTCCTCATACGCTCCTTTCGATTTCAAACCAATTCCCTCTCTTAAATCCATCAAATCAAAACCCAGAAGCAAAAGCAGAAGGGAATCACAGTCCGCTGTCAAGAATTTCAAAAAGAGAGAGAAAGAGAGAGAGAGAGCTTTTGCCATTGGTTACGAAGCAAAGGTAAGGTTTGTAACCTTCCTTGTAAAAGACAAATGCTGAACATTTATGCTATTTTATTGTTTATCATCTTACAAAATGCTGCCATCTCAAGCAATTTCTCCAAAGACAAATGTTCTTAATCCCTTTGTTTTAATAAAAAAAAAATTTGAACTGTAGAAGGTTTAGGTTGGGTGAATTTCAACACCTTCTAAACTGTTTTTTTTTTCATGTTGGATGCTAAAATTACAAGTTTGCTTGTTCTCTTCCACTTAGTAAATTGAAAAACAATGTTCTATTAATTATTCAGAAAACAGTTGCTGATTTAGTATTATTTGCCTCCTGTGTTCCTCCTGAAGGAAAAGAGGTACATTTTATTTTGGCCCATAGTTTGTCCCTAAGCAATTAAGCAATAAGGGGCCCAAAAAGAATGTCAAAAGGATCTTACTGGTATGGCACTACAATACAATACTGTGTGCTAAATGCAATGCAATTAAACTTCCTTGACACCTCTTGTCATTGAATTTTCTTTTTGTTATATTTCTTTTATGATTTTAGCTTGAGCTAAGATGACAAGGGCAACATATGGCTATGGGACAGCGAGACCAGCACGCTCTAATTTGTTCAGCAAATTTGCGAGCTATAAACAAGGTATAGGTAGCATGACCATTGAGCCAAATCGAGGCCCTGGAGCTGTACCCCTTAAAGAGATAGTAGCCAATGAGGCAGCTGATTTGATCGATAGGCATCAACGGATGTCAGTACGCGAGCTTGCCATGAAGTTTGAGAAGGGTCTCAACACTGCCACCTGGCTTTCTGATGAGGTATTTTATCTTCTAAATATGCATTTGAGGTACCTAGACCTAGAGATCCTCGGATGAACTATACTCAAATCTCAGTTTGCCTCAAGTTAACCGTCAGTCTTATGAACATGTTGATCTTGCAACTAATACTCAAATATGTCCCAATTAAGGCTCAATTTAGCCTCTTGACTCCTCAGTTGAGTCTCAGTTAAATGAAGTAAGCCTTTCAATTAGCCAGACAATGTTGAAATAGGTACTGATATTGGTACTATATACACAGTGTTTGCATAGACCAACATTGTAGAAATTTCTAACTTTTCTTTCTTTTCTCCTGATGGGAATCACTGATGAAAGGTGAAATGGAGACAAGTGGCTTTGCTAGAGAGAGAAGTTCTTCTCAAAAAGCTAAGGGATGTCTTGGAGTCTCTCAAATTCCGTGTTGGTGGAAAAAACAAGGATGAAATTGAAAACTCCATTGCAATGGTTTGTATCTCAGTTATTTTTTTCTTAGAACTTAAATTTTGAGAGGATATGATATTGCCATAGAAGAATTCCAGTACTGGGTTTCAGTACTTGTATGATCCTTGTACCAGCTTGAGGACATTTTAGTCCCTATTGAAGAGTATAAATCACTGCCAACATGGGTCGAAATGAGGATTAACTTAAGGGTCAATAAGCCATTAGATAAATTGAGCCTAGTTGTAAACATAAGAGATGTTTGAGCTTTAATTGGGTTACATAAAGCTCAAAATTACCATCTTTGACCAAGATACAATTGCTAAAATAGAACTGTATTAAAGGTGAGAGCCAAGTTAGAAAATAGTCATAATTCTGATAACTTAATAGCTACTAATTTAGTATATATTTAATACTTGGGGTACAGGTAGAAACTTTGGCGGTGCAACTATCTCAGAGGGAAGGTGAGTTGCTTCAACAAAAGGAACAAGTCAAGAAGCTGGCAACATCTCTTAAGCTGGTATCCCACAAAAACTTATTTTTGTTTCAGAAAAAAGTTGCTTATACGTGTATAGTTTTGTCTTCTACACATAAAACATGATGCCACAGGAATCTTCTATTTTTTGGCAGTCTTGGCTTGAGCTCAATATTTGAACCTCAATTAGGCCTTCATTCCTCCCTAGAAACACAAGCAAACACCAAAAAAAAAATTATAAAAATAGTGAATTTGCAAAACAAAGAACAAAAAAGAATTATTATCTGACGGATAGACAAACTGATCTCGTTTCAGCTGTTGTGGTCAATACAGAAGTTTGCTACCTTTGGGACAGGCTAATCAAATCATATACTGAGCATGGGTTCAAAGTTTAATTTGTTCTGTTCAAATATTCTGATTTATAATTGTACCTTTAGGCATCAGAAGATGCAAAAAGAATAGTTGAGGAAGAACGGTCAGATGCTCGTGTAGAAATTGAAAATGCAAGAGAAGCCATGAAGAGAGTTCAGGAAGCATTTGAAGAGAACGATAAACTGTCTCGCAGGGTTGACAATCAGGTAAACTGCATTTAGAAAACAAAATTGTTAAATTTTCCTTAGCTTGTGTGGTGTTCGGTTGTGTTGATTTGGGTTACATTGGGGACAACTGAGGCTGAATTCTGATTGAATTGTATTATTGAGGTTTAAATGAGCTAGCATAAAACATTTGAGCTATTTACATAATGATTTAGAATAAGGATAATTAGAGCAATTTGAGGTTTAAGGTCTTTTAAGCTAATTTGGTTTAAACTGAGGAAAATTAAAGTTCATTGAGCCTTATTTATTTGTATTTTGAAGAACAATTAAACCTTAATTGTGCAACAGCTTTTAATTAGGGTACAGTTACCTAATGTTCCAATTGACAGTATATGAGCTAATTTGTGTAACTGGTGTCAATTGAATAATTAATTATATTTAAGAGCTACCATTATTTTATTTAGCTGCTGGTTCAAAAGTCCCTGTACATAATTTATGGTTCTTTTATGTTTTCCTGAAAAAAAGGATGCGGAAGAACTCAAGCTAGAACTTCAAGAGGCTCGAAGAATCAAAATGCTTCACCATCCAAGCAAGGTGCTGAAATTTTTTGTTTACTTTGTTCTTTTTCTGTTGTTCCAAACCCTTTTGTAGATTGATGCATTTCCCTCATGTCCCTCTAGGTAATGGATATGGAATTTGAAATTAAAGTGTTACGCAAACAGCTGGAGGAGAAGTCTACAGATTCTATTCAATTGAAAAAGGAGGTAATATGCAACCATTTTAAAATTTAATTTTACTGTAGTTTGTGCAAATGCCCATTATTTTAACACTGTTTAGGGATATTTATCTTCTATGAAATTCTCAAGTTTAAGATATTCTACTTCAAACTGATTCGTTAGGAAGTAGAGTTGTCCCAGCTCTCCTCAATGCACCAATTGGCAATAATAAAAGCTGCAATTTTTAATTTTATACTTTCTATTCATTTTTCTGTTACATTCCTGTATAATTTATTATTATTAGGGTCTTCCATTCAGATCTTTAAAAGATCAAGTTTTGGATAGGAACCATTGTGTTCTCTATGCTTAACAAACCACAATAGCACAAACTCTGTATTTGAAAGTGCCATTTGTTTCCTCTCTTTACCTACTTTTTTAACTTTATAAGGTTATTTACTTTCTATTGTGTTCTCTATGCTTAACAAACCACAATAGCACAAACACTGTATTTGAAAGTGCCTGTTTCCTCACTTTACCTACTTTTTTTTTAACTTTATAAGGCTATTTACTTATCTTTTCTTTCTAGCTTGAGTGTCGGAGAAGGCTTAAAGAAGATGAGGAATGTTCCTTTGAGATGGAGGGTTTAGAGATCTTAGGCTCCTCTTTGCATATTAAAAGCAAGAACAATACTGCACTTGATATAACCAACTGTCCAGTCCAGTGGTACCGGCTGCATCCTTCAGGGGCAAAAAGGGAAATAATTTCAGGTACCAAATCAGGGTTGGTTAATTTTTTTAGTCGCGGTAATCCCTAGTCAGGCGAGGTCTAGTTGTACTTAACTATCCTGGAACTTGCCATTTACACTATATATAAACCATGTGTGTGCTTCATGCTATGTTAAGAAGAGGCTAATATTCAACTTAAGTAGTAACTAACTTGTATACAAATCAGGTCTACATGTAAGTATACTTTTACCAGCATCATTATCAGTGCTGACTACAAAACATTACTTCATAAGTCAATTTGATGCAGCTGTAGCACAAGAGTTGCAATACTGACCATTACAGATGCTTACATTTCCAGTGCCAGAATCAATGTAGGTGTGCAGGGAATTTCTGAGATATTTTGCCTGGCGTTGATATCTGTCAATGACCAGTTCTCAGTTAGCCCCCTCAGTGAAGCATGCAAACTGCATAGTGCATAGTGCATGTATACATGAAAACTTCAACAAAATTATCATGTTATACTATTTCAGGTGCCACAAGACCGATATATAGTCCAGATCCATATGATGTGGGGCGGATTCTAGAAGCAGAAATCAGTTCAACTGATGGAATCTCTCGAGTGTCAACTACAGGCCCTATTGATCCTGGTTTGTCCTTTGAACTAGAAGGATCTATAAAATGGAAAATATGAATTTTGATTTCTCATTTCTGGGAATATTAGTATCAATAAGAGCCAGACCTCCATATGCAATCAAGGTCCATTACCCTCAATTATGCCTGGTAACATACAAATGAACCTCTATTAAATCCCAATTAGCCGAGTGAAGTGTCATTTGCGCAATCAATTCATTAAAACTCGTACCCTGAAATAGGGCTACCAGTTATCCTTGTCTGATACTTATCAATGAGGAGCAGATGTTAAAAAGGAACAAACTAAATTTCTGTTTAATTTGTGCTAGCCCTTTAGTTAAGCCCTTTGAGACTTTTGTGTGTTCAATTAAACCTCAACCATGCAATTACCGTCAGCTGTACTCTACGTTTAAACTGAGCTAATCTCGAACTACTCCCAACCGCACAATTGAGCTTCAATCGTCCTTCTTCAAATTGAAAAAAAAATATATATTTAATTTAAATATATATTATATATATACTTTCTTAAGCTCAATGGCAGATGAAAGATTAACCTTTTTCAAATTGAAGACCTCATTACTGATTTGTTTTACAGCTCCTGGGTTGGTAGCACATATAGAGACATTGGTACGCAAGCCTGAGACTGTGTTTAATGTAAGATTTTGTTTTAAAACTGGAACGTACTACTCAGGCTAAAAGAATATAGTATCCCCTCTTTCAAAATATTTTATTTTGTAATTTTCTGATATGTTAATTCTTATGTCAGGTCATTGTACTGGATATAAATGGACAAAATTATCCTTCGTCTTCAATTCATGCATTAAATATTGGAAGACTAAGAATAAAGCTCTGTAAAGGGAAGTCTATTCTTGCAAAGGAATTCTACTCTTCCACAATGCAGGTATAGGCCCAGGCCTAATATTCTTCTTTTCTGGTTTTCACCTGTTTTAAGTGCATTTTATATGTGCGAGTATTATAGGGTTTAATACAGCATTCTTGGTACTTGAACATGTTTTGTTATACTTCTTTTTAAATTTTATTCTGTGAAAATGAATAGGTTTGTGGTGTAAGAGGAGGCGGAGATGCAGCAACTCTGTCATTGTTTTGGGGTGTGAGAAAAGGCCTCAGCTTTGTATTAGCCTTTGAATCAACAAGAGAGAGGAATGCAGCCATCATGCTTGCTCGTAGATTTGCTGTTGACTGTAATGTGAGTTCCTAGGTTGCTATCATTATTTAATACTTCTGTACCGGTATCCCTGATTTTGTTATTAGACCCCATATCTTGCCCAATAAAATCGTTGGTCAAGAATTGCCAACTAACTTTAAAAAAATAAAAAATGCAATCAAGTTAGCAAATTGGAACTATTATGAAGTTCTCAAGTCCCTATTTGGCAAAAGATTTGAATTAGCTTAATACAGGCTATCACTTTTCCATCTGGGGTGCATATGGCTAAGTAAATAATTCAGTTACATTTTTGCCCTTGTCAGATAATGCTTGTGGGACCCGGCGACCGGGCTCCTGAGTGGTCACAATAACAGTTTTTAAATTTCTCATGTAGCAGAGACCTGTAGACTAGGGGGTTTATTTGCACAGAATGAAACCAAGGCATCATTTTATTTGCCTTGCAGTTAATATGTGCAGAACTTTTTCTTCTTATCCTTTTCTATCCTGTTTAATATCATTGTTTAATTATGTACCTAAGATTTCTTTTCTAGATTCTGCAAACGGTAGCATCTCTTGGTTCCAATACTGTGCCAAAATGTAATGTTATCCACTGTACCTGGTATTTTGGGAATATAAGTTAGCAATTCAAATATATGATTTCTTATTATTCGTGATGCTTATTTAATGTCATTTTTCTTCTTCTTCAAAGCCTTTATTCCCAAACAAATTGGAGTAGACTAGACATAAAATCCAACTGAAATCAACAACACAAGGCTTCCTAGGAGGTCATCACCCATCCTAGTTATACTCTTGCCTAATTTGTGGGGGTTTTATTTTCATAAAGATGTTTTTTTTTTTTTACCATTGGCTCGCTAAGTCTGTCACAACCACCCTTTTTTTTTTCTGACTTGGTACATGTTGTGTAGAAACTACATAGGTGGAGTTATTTAAGGTCATTTTTATTTAATTTAAATATGACTTTTAGAAGTTCAATGTCAAATTATTCGTAAAATAAGAAAAAATAATAATAAGACAATGCTGGAGGCATAAAAGCTGTATACGTATTTAGGTCATACATTAGACACTCTGAAACGCGTGATGGGTGCATAGAATTGAGAAAAAAATAAGTCTCTAAAACTTAAGCCATAAAGGATCAGGGGGTGTTCATCGGTTTGTTTCGGTTTCACCAAAGTTATAATTCGGTTTCAAAAATATAATTGAACTGAAATGATTTAGCATTGCAACCGAATTGAATTGAGCCAAAATTTTATTTTGGTTTGTTCAATTCAAATCAAAATATATTAATTTTTTTATTTAAAGCAATTGTTTTGTAATAAACTGAAGTATATTAAGAAATAAACCGAGATATTAAGAAATAAACTGAAGTATTTAAAACAATTGATTAAGAAATAAACCGGAGCAGTTCGAACCAAATTCACAATATATAAAAATTCGGTTGGTTCGGTTATTTCGGTTTTGAAAATCTCCAAACCGAACCAAACCATTAAACCATAAAAACCAAACCAAACCAAACTATTTAGTCCAAACTAATTGGGTTCTATTCAAAACCGACTAAAATGGACCCAATAACCAATCAAGGTGATAGTAAATGGCAGAAAGGCATCTCAAATGCTAATGATTTCTTGTTGGAAACGAAATAACCATCTTTTTGGTCTTTAACCTCTATTAATTCATCTTTGGTATCAGGAAGGGAAATCACTTTAGCAATAAGGAAAACAAGAATCACTGATCAGCTTACTGGTCTCTTAAATATCAATATATTTTATTGGAGATATCTGAGTCCAAAACAAAAATAAACACAAGCACTTTAATGCATACAAATTTTATAGCAAAAAATGGTCAAGTTTAACTAGATTCATCTTTCAACAAGCAACCAGCTTGTTGTAGGATCTATTGTATCTTTAAATGTAACTACCTCGTAGAAGCTCAGAGAGTCACAGCTTATGATTGAAACCAGGCCAGATGGACCTCACCAATATGTGCTCAATTTATCAAAAAAACACCATTTTACATCAACTAGTGCTACTTCAGATCTCGAAAAGGTATACTTAAAGAGGCCCAAAAATCAAGTACATGATTGATCGTCAAAGAACTTCGACCCAAACTTATTTAAAAGGTAACATAACTCATCCTAAAGAAAAGTCATACATTCAAAATGCATGATATTTTAAAAATAGAAAAAAAAAAATGAGAAAACCATCTTTTTACTGAGTGACAGCTTTGCTGGATGATTTGTTTTCAGGGAAGATGTTTTGTGGTAATATGAGTTGAGGAGGGATTTCACGCACCACACCTATCATGGAATCATAATCTTCATCCTTATTCTCAAATTTCTTTCTCAGCAACTTCTCAAGCTCAATTTCATCGAAGGTCTTTGTGTTTTCAGTTGCGTGCACTTGTGCAAGGTTGGTGTAGATCAAGGCAGACTCCTTGATCGAGGTGACTTCCTCTTCTGTAAGTTTTCTGAGGAATTTAGCTGGGTTTCCAGCCCAGACCTGATTTTATGCGAGGAAAAAAAGTTATGAAGAGAAAACAACATGCTTAGTAAAGTTAATTGGGGGGGGGGGGAGAGAGAGAGAGAGAGAGCTAAAATTTGGTAGCCACTGCCAAATATTAAAAAAACAACAGAGACAGAGACAGAGACCTCGCCAGAAGGAATGCGGGTGCCCTGTCTGACAAGAGACCCTGCACCAACCATAGCGTTTTTCTCAACCACAGTACCGTCAAGTAATATGGCACCCATCCCGACAAATGCGTCATCTTCTACTGTGCATGCATGCAAAACCGCACCATGACCTACATTAAACAATCATTAATATATTTTTCTTTCTTGAGTGATAATTCTGGCAACTTAGGTACAAAATTGCCTCAGAAACATCACCATGGCCAAATTTCCGTGCAGTGTACCATTTTTCAGCAGGATACACCCGTTCAGCCGTTCCTTAGATGGCCTAACATATTGCCTTTTTAGTATACCATAACTGCAGATAATACAACATTATTTTTTGTTTGCATTATCCTAGGCAAAAGTTTTGTACTGTCTTTTGGATGATTATTATCATGAATATTTTTGTAACCTGGCACCTTTTAAAACATCTGCCATAGTAGTTTTCAGCTATTGACTTCTTTAAGCAAGTGATTACCATACCTTCATACCGAATAAGTATAATTCCTTCCTCTTACTGTTTGGATAGATTAGAACATGTACATGAACAATTCAGTTTGGTACTGTAAGAGACAGGTACAATCTGGTTTGAGACATCATACGTACATCCAAATCATTAAACAGGGACAGGTTTTCAGTTCTAATTCAGGACTGGTAGCTTCTATTGTACTTTTCGCCTATTTGGTTTTTTTTTTTTGGCTTCCATCAGAAACCCATACCAAATTGCACTCCTGTTAAATTAACCTTCCTTCAATAATTAGAACAAAAATAATAAGAAAAACTCATACTTACCAATGGTAACGTTATCTCCAATAATGGTTGGTAAGACCTTCCCTGCTAAGTTAAATTTGGCCACATGAACAAGCGTGTTGTCTTGTATGTTGGAACCAGATCCAATCCTAATGCTATTCACATCACCTGAAATTAAGCAACTCTTACATTTCACCACTTAAAACCAACCACCCTCTGGCGTTACTTGTATGAGCTAGATTTGTACTTAACAGAACTAATATTGGTTAAAACATAGAGCTCTTTGGATTGTACTGAGAACAACTTAAACTAATCCGAGCCTTAATTAACCTCAACTTAACCAAAATTTACTATATTAATGACATGACTTTGCAACTGTTTTATAACTGTTCTCATTTTCTGCTCAATTCCACTTCAATACCCATTTCTGTGCAAGGAACTGAAGCTGGTTTGTATCGAGGGCAATCTAAACTTATTTTTCATCCAATAACCTAAACTTAAAACAAAATCTCCTTCTGTACAAAACCATAATTTTGCAATTATTCCAGTTTAACCATGATTGTGCAACAATATATAACACAAGCCAAAATAATGTGTAGGACCAAATACACCATAAATATTGGTCAAAATGGTACCAATACCAATGCTTTTCAACCAGCACATCTTTGGCACAGGTGCAACTTGGTGTCAATCAGAAAAACAGATGATTGGTGTATTCCAATCAAGTCAATAATAAAACTACCTGCTCTATGAGACACCAATTCAAGCATGAAAAGCAAAAGCCCAATAGCTTATTACCTCTTAGAACAACACCGTACCAAACTGAAGAACCCCGGCCAATGAGCACATCTCCCATTACAGCTGCACTCGGTGCAACAAATGCATCTTTGCTTATTATTGGCTCCTTCTGAAACACACTCATGATTGTGCGGTGCCTTGACACTGATACAATAGATCAAAAAGTTTAATCAGAAACAAAGCAACTGTCGTCACGACAGCTGCTACTTGATCTAAAAGATAATATTTGGATTAAATTATAATTCCCAGTTTCTAAATCCCCATTTTCGAAGCTATAAAACCATAATAGAACTAAAATGCAACGAAAGCAACAGAAGTAATTAAACTTCCTAACAACAACACATTGCACTGTAGAATGACCTTAAAAAATTTGATAAGTTGGATCCGAGGGGAAGGAGCGACAACCTTGCTCCGGGAGGTAATTGCTTCCCTGAAGAGTCCCGCCGAGGCGATCGATGGCCTGGCCAGTGCCACGTATCCAAGATCCAACGGTGTATATCACTTTACCTAGACTCCCCATTGCGTTTGTTTGGATCAATCGATGGATTCGCCGAGATCGAAAAACGGAGAGAGAGATGCCGGAGACTGCTGAGGCCTCAGAAGGTGAGTTCGCAACTTTGTGTCATGTACATGAAATGACAATAATATCCCTGGTTTCTGCTAATGTTACTTGCCAAGTTGTTATTGTGGCCCACGGGCTGCTCTCACTTTATAAAAGGATTAATGGGCTTCAACGGACTGGTCTGACTTTATAAAAGAATTAATGGGCCTCTACTAAACCTTGTATCTAAATCTTATTCGATGCATATTAATGGGCCTCAATGGAACACGTCATGTTACGGCTTGCATGACGCCATCTTAGTCACATTACGTCACGTCACGCAAATTGACTCAGTCACATCACATCACGTCACGTGACTAATACATGACTTATAGTTTTAACGTTATTCTTAATTATAATTTATTTTGTAATAGTTCACGTCACGCAAATAGTCACGTTGTGACTATATATTCACATAATGTGATTGTCTTGAATCATTTTAATCATGTTATGTTACATAATATTAAATTTTGATGACGTGATTTGACCAACTTAAGGCATGCTGCATGATGAAGCGAATCTAGACAATTTCACACACTGCTGGTTCGTCAACTCGTGTCCTTTTTATGTATAGGCAAATTTGATAGTTGTTTTCATATCTTAAATTGGATTGCTGAATTTCACACACTGCTGGTTCGTCAGCTCCTGTCCTTTTCATGAATATGCAAATCTGATAATTGTTTCCATGCATCTTAAATTGAATTGCTGTTCGCACATCAAGAACCATTGTTACACAAAATACAAGGAGACGTAGCTAATATAGTTTTAGATTTGAGAGGCACTCAATCAAATCAAATCAAATCAGGAACTGAATCAACTGGATTGTTACGTTTGTATATTAAGAGAAGAAAATAAACATGCCCATTGACTTGCTAATATAGCATGAACTGAACTTTTCCCAACGAACACATATCCTCTGCATTAACTCAAAAGGGAATCTTTTGAGTTAATGCATCTTGTCCGTCTGATTTTAAATGGAGTCAATCTGACCGTCCGATTTTATCACAGGACCCTTCAAAATTATTGCTGATCTTGTCCGCACGGATCTTAAAGCTAATCGGATAGTCCAGATGTATTAACTCAAAAGATTCTCTTTTGAGTTAATGCAGAGGATACGTGTTCTTTTCCAACTACTGGTTTTACTTTTCCTCTTCTCTCTTCATTTTTAGCAATGAGAGATTTTACAAGTAATTCAGTGTATATGATACTATATATTTTTTAGTAATAAGAATAGCTATGCTGGAATAGACTTATAATTTGCTCTGATGTTTAATGAAATCACCTAGCTTACAACCAAAAAAAAAAAATATAGGTTTAGGTCTTGCCACATACAAGATGTATAGTACCAACGGAACATGTGTTCAATGGGGAACCGTTTGATCTGTTTTTTATGATTCGTGCAGACAATTTATTTTAGAATACACTCTTGAGTCTACATGGGTGCTGAATCTTGGTGTGGATCGAACGGCTACGATCAAATATCATACCGAATTCGATCCCCTTTCATATTTAGTAGAGCCAAATTTTAATTCTGCAGGCACATCGGTACAATTAAGAAGAATTTTTGAACAAATGATGAGAAATACATAATTTATCTCATTGATGCAAAATTAGGAATAAAGTCAGTGATCTGGATTTTTTCAGTTTCAGAATTTGAAATATCAGTGGAAAAAGGACTTCTCATAATTTGTAACACTGAAATTATATAAAACTCAGCTCCAGAATTAAGCCATTAAAGAAAATGGAAGGAATGGGAAGTGAAACGCGCTCAGATCGGAGTTGTGCGCAACCTTCACCCGCTCCAAAAATGAAGAAATCGGAGAGGAGAGGAAGAGAAGCGGCACTGTGCCAAGGGGAATTCCACGTACAAAGTTCCAAAATTTGTCCCCTACGGAGTGAACCAAATCTTTCCCCTTCCGTCCCCTTCTTCTACTCACACTATTTCCGGAGCACAACCTAAAGGGGAATGGGGAGGTAGTCTAGTTGGTTAAAAAAAGTTCTAAGACTGTTGGTTATCCAACCATTGAAAGTTTGATTCTCGCTCACGACTTCACACTTCTGCAAAAGATTTTAAAAAATCATATAAAGGGGGTCCCTCTCTGTTTTAATTACACATTAATTAGCGTCATACATAAGATCAATGTGATTAGTTGATTGTACATGAAATGTGGTCCTAAACCATATTTGCTGCTGTGCAGCTTGCACAGCATTAATTAATTACATCCACAGTTTGGTTTAGCACTGTATTTCTTTCTTCCCCATATTCCATTTTTTTTATAATCTTTTTAGTTTTGAGTACAATCCTTGGGTCTATGGAAGTATTCCTCTAAAATGATATTAAGAGTTTTGAGGATCAATGATAGGTTTCTCTATCAAAGTTGTATATATAGAGAGAGGGGTTGGTTAATATACAATTGATTGTTCTTGAGCTCCCGTGCAATCAAGTCGTCTTTTAATTTTCAAAGTCCAAACGGTCGATCTAAATTGTTAGATGTGATTTTTGGAATTTTTTTACTATTTATTAAGCCACTTTGAAAATTGCTAATCCAACGGTGGCTTCTGTTTTTACTGTTTGGTTAAGTCACCATTGGATCAGTGATTTTCAAAGTGACTTAATAAATAGTAAAAAAATTCTAAAAAATGTAAAATTTAGTCTCCAAATACATTTTAATATAGAGATCATATCTAACGGTTTAGATCGACTGTTTGGACTTTGAAAATAGAAAAACGACTTGGTTGCACGGGAGCTCAGGAACAATCAATTGTATATTAGCCAACCTCTCTCTCTCTCTCTATATATATATATACTAGTATTGTGTCCGTGCGTTGCAACGGAAATATATTATAAAATTGAATATAATATGAAGATATCTTTTTGTTTGACATTCACACCAAATTAAGAAAAATATATTAAATAAAAATAAAAGGCACACACGAAAAATAATAAATAACAATAAAAGAAACAACAAATGAAAAAAATAGGTCAAATATAACATGAAAAAAGTTTTTGAAGTATTATTGTAAGTGTGATCATCTTCAATATAGTATAACATTTATGAAAATGAACAAATAAATACAAAAAGTACATTAATTTAAAATAACAAAATGAACAATATTTATAAAAATGCACACATTAAAACAGCGAGCATATAATATTTTCTTACTTTTAACAAACTAAAGAATGACAGCCTCTGCCTTTAAAAAAAATCTGCCAAAGAATTATGTTGTTGGAATATTACTCAAATCATATAATAACTAAAGAGGGCAATAATTCGACAAAAAATTGATAATCTTCATTTAGAATAATAAACGAATTTAGTTAACTTGCTAAAAAAATAATTAATTAAGCTGCATTTTTTCTGGGCTAGAATGTTGATATTTCCTATATCATTCTCTGTACAATATTTTTAGAACTTGCAGGTTCAATGAATCCATTTATTTCATAAGATATGCTATAAATGCATGAATAAGAGAACAATGAAGAAATAAGGAAATAATTTAATTACATTAATAAAAAATAGATTTAAGGAGGAATAAGGAAACATATCGTTAGAGATTTATTCTTAATTGTGACAAACTATATAGCAGTATGTGTGGCGAGTATATTTTTAACTAAATATAGACTTCTACACATAAAATATATGTATTTAATCAAAAGAAGACAGATTATGTGATTGGAGGGCTGATATTAAATCTGAAAATTAATCTTTCAATCTTAGCCGTTGGCGAATCATGACAACTACGTGCATTATATAAGAATGGAGATAAAAGAAATGAAAAGTACATTTATATTAATTGTAACCAAATTAATGTTTTTTTAAGAAAGAGGGAATTTTATTATACCCTTATAAAATATTAAATTAGATATTTTCTCATTTAAAATTTATAGTATCATATGTATCTCTCTATTTCAAGTCATTTTTAATTAAGTATGTATCTCTCTATTTTGATTAAGGGTAAAAATATGTATTTATCTATTTCAAGTCATTTTCAAGTATCATATGTATCTCTGTATTTATCTACAAGACAATATCCGTGAGGGTAAAAAAAATACTATCGAGGGTACACCGACAGATGTGCTATTTTTGTGCATATTGGTATTACCGACAAAAATATTCACGATAATATTGTCAGCAAAAAGTACTTTTACTATCGCAGATACCATTCCATTCTTGTAGTATAATAAGGTGGTTATATTTTGATCGTCCCATTTTCAGATCGACATGAGTTTCATATATATTGTTTGAATTCGGTTCAGGTGGGGTTGAATTTTGGATCATTTGGCTTCCAAACAAGAGTTGTAGGCCCTCTCAAGTTGGTCATCAAGTTCATGTCATTTTGACTTTTCAAAATTATTGAGTCAGGTTGAGTTCAAATTCAAGTCTCAAGTTCAAAATTGTTGGATGAGAGCAAAGAGAGGGAAGATGAAGGTTCTTTATTTAGAATGAGGGTAAAAGGGTGACTTAATTAATTAACGAGTTTTTTGTTTTAAAAGGATAAATACAATATTTTTAATTTTAGAGGAAAAATATATAACTTCAAACTTTAAGAAGATTAAGTATGATATTTTTTGTATTTTAGAAGGATCGATCAACATATAATTTTAGAAGTGATAAATATGTATTTTTTAATTTTAGAAGAATAAACACGAGATTTTTTTATTTTAAAATAATAAAAATGATCCTATTAATTTAAAATTTTGAAGAAGAACATACATAATTATAATTTTAATATTCATAAGATGAGAGATCCAATTACACTCTTCTTTCGTGACACCGGATTACGCCCTACATTTTGAAAGTCCAAACAGTCGATCCAAACCGTTCAACATGATGAATATATTAAAATATGCTTGTAGATCAAACTTACATTTTTTTTAAATTTATTTACTATTTATTAAGATGGGTACAAAAATTCAATGGTTTGAAAACAACGATTTTGTAAAATACTTAATAAATAGTAAAAAATTTAAAATAATATAAAATTTGATCTGCAAGTACATTTTAATATATCGATCCATTATATTGAACAGTTTGAATCGACGTACTGTTTAGACTTTGAAAACTTTGAAAATATAAGTATAATCCAGTGTACATAAAATTTCTCTTTCAAAAAAAATTTAAAAAAATTGGAGGTCTAACTAACTCCCATACTGTTCTCTAAAATTTCTCATACCGCTCCCTCCCACGGTTTTCCTGAATTAGTTCCAGTCAGCCTATTACAGTTTGACTTTTGACTTTTTTTATCCGTATAATTAAAAAATTATCTTATTATCATCAGACGCATTCTTCTCCCCATGTTTAAGAATAGGTTTTAATTAATGAATTTAAAAGGAAACTTCTATATATATATATATAAGTACTAACATCCGCATTTCAAGCTCACACATAACCTTTCTTCACAATTCCTCAAAGCACCAAAAATGACCATTTCAACGTGTATCTTCCTCTCTTTCTTCCTTGTTTATAGCCATCTAACCTTGGCTAAAGATTGCTGCTATAGCCATGTCTTTGCCTTCGGCGACTCGATTATTGACAACGGCAACTGGTTGCACTACGCCATACCTCCCGGTCCGGTAGCTCTGCTACCTTATGGAGAAACCTTTTTTAAACATCCTACTGGCCGTTTTTCGAATGGAAGATTGATTATTGATTTCATATGTACGTTAATTATACAAGTTTTCTTTGTAAATAATAAGTTAATTAATTATGGTTTATATATGTTTCTGCTAACAATATATATATATATATATATATAGATGTTTTAATAATTTTAGCTATATAATATTGCTTCACAATTCACATGCATGTTTTTTAATACACAGTTACACTGGTAATTAAAGCCGTAAAAGATATTGACAGATTTAGTTTGATTTATACCCTTTTCATTTTATTTATTAATTGTATATACTTATATATGCTGCATGACTTCAAACTATCTCTGTTAAAATTGAAGATGCAGTTACACAGGCATTCCTACATTTTTAGTTCATGAATTAGTCTCAAACAATATATATAGATGTTTCAATAATTTTAGCTATAAACTTTTTTTTACTATATAATATTGCTTCACAGTTCACATGCATGCTTTTTAATACACAGTTACACTGGTAAATTAAGCTGTAGAAATATTGACAGAGCTAATTTGACTTCATGCAGCACATCAGTTATATACCTTTTCATTTTATTTATTGATTGTGTATATATATATATATGCTGCATGACGCCAAACTATCTCTGTTAATATTGAAGATGCAGTAACACAGCCATTCCTACATTTTTAGTTGAATTAATTAGTCTGAAACAAAATGTGCTGAAAAAAATTACTGACAATGTCTCTGTCTCTGTACATGCAGCCGAAGCATTGCACATTCCGTACCTCACTCCATATCTGGCCGGCAATACCTCGAAGGAGTTTCAATTCGGAGTGAATTTCGCAGTAGGCGGAGCAACGGCACTGAACCAAGCCTACTTCAAGAAAAGAGGGCTTCAAGTGATGTTCACCCCATATTCTCTTGGAACTCAGATAAGGTGGTTTGAGAAACTTCTTAAGCTGCTAGGTTCTTCAGATGCAGGTTTCAATTTCTTTTTAATGCTCAATACACACGCGCGCGCGCACACACACGGGACCTGATTGTAAAACCTCAACTTAGCAATCATTGTAGCCAAACCAGGCAACAACTTTAAATTCTTTGTGAATTAGTCAGTGCAATATATTCATGGCTTGAGTCATTAATTGGAAAAGAAAAAAAAAGTACAATAAGAACATAAATAAAAAATCACCATATATCTTTAAATGAGAGTACATAAATGAAAAAAAAAAGAATTAATTAGTTGTAGTAGGAGGGGAGCTAGGAAATAGAATTAATAGTGTATGGCAAAAATTTCAGGATATGAAATTATTATATAATTATTTTAAACATAGGTTTATTTTTGTAACCTTAATTTGCTAAAAAAATGACAGAAGAAACATATTTTAGAATTTTATTCGAGTAAGGGAAAGACAAGTGTTTTCACTTAAATTAAATAATGTGCTCTGTCAGTTTACTAGGATATGTTTAGTTGGATTAAGAATAGGCTATTTTTGAGAACAAATTATTTGGAATAAGTTATTTAGTGTTTGGTTAAGTTAGAATAGTTAGAATAAAAAATCAAACTTGTATTTGTCATATTAGAACAAGCTATTCTTACAAAAAGTTGAAACAAGTTTTTCTAATAAGACAAACAACAATTATGCTATTAATTCTAGCTATTCTAAAATTGCAACCACACATACACTGAGTTGGTAAATTCTAGTTGTATACTAATTATCTCTTATTTTCTTAATCTAATTAAATTATGAAGAGAGGAAAGAGATAGCTGCAACGTCACTATTTCTAATGGGAGAGATTGGAGGGAATGACTACAACCAACCATTCTTCCAAAATAGAACACTTCAAGATGTCATAACCTTTGTCCCTGACGTCATCAATGCCATTGCTGCATCAGCAAATGTAAGCAAAATTAAACCCAAAAAAAAAAAACTTGTGTCATATTTGCACATTTAAGATTTTGTTTCTTTTTGTTAGTTTTTGAAGTAATTAATTATACCATCTAATTCTAGGTCAATGTTTTGGTTTGCGCTTCAAATTAAACATTAATTTTGGTTCTGCATTTGTTTCTGGAAATAAATCTGCTGCTATTTCAAGGGGATAACATATCCTGTGATTCTGATCTCAGCCGTTGACCTTTGTTGAAATTCGTACATGAAAAAAAAATCTTGAAATTCGTGCGTGGAAAACTTTGAATGGTTGGAATAGAAATAGAAGGGTCCTGTTATCCCTTTGGAATAACAGCAGATTCATTTCCTTTGTTTCTACTGTCATGCACCTTGCAAAATTTAGCATTATATTTCTTCTTTTCTTTTGTACAATTAATTGTTTATGATTGAATGATCAAATTTCACAATAACTTATATTAACAGAAGTTGATAAAGCTCGGGGCGAAAACGATAGTGATACCCGGAAACTTCCCAATCGGATGTGTTCCGGGTTATCTAACATTGTTCCAGAGCAACAATTCAAGTGAGTATGATCAATACGGATGCCTCAAGTGGGCAAATGAATTCGCCGAGTACCACAACACTGCGCTCAAGGCGAAGTTACGCCAACTCATCAAACGCAATCCAGGTGTCACCCTCATATACGCCGACTATTACGGAGCCACATTAAGCTTCACAGAAAACCCTAAGAAATATGGTAATATATATATTTCTTGTACCTCTTCTTCAAGCTAGAAAATATTCAAATGAAAATATCAGATGTTATATATCATGCTGTTTACAATATCCAATAACTAATTAAACATGAAAATTAAATTATTACTTCCAAAATATTAGGATAACTTTCCTTATTAATCAATGCCTATGGTGAATATTAGAATGACTTTTGCATTATCTTTTTTTTTTTTTTTTGTCTGAAGGATTTGAAGAAGTTTTAGAGGCATGCTGTGGAGCAGGTGGGCCCTACAATGTAAATCTAACAATAAATTGTGGCATGAATGGGTCCCACGTTTGCCCGGACCCAACCAAGTATATCTCATGGGATGGATTACATCTGACAGAGCAGGCTTACAAGTATATCACACATGACATTTTAAATGGCCCATATGCCAATCCTCCAATCTTGACCCAATGCAAATGCCATTGATTTTTGTTTTTTCATTAATTTTAGAGCAATATAATGCCATGAAAAGATTTGTCAAAAACAGTAGAAAGACTATTTGAATTGGACATTAAGTCACAAATTGATGATGTTGCCTAGGAATAATGCAATGAAAAATAATAATAATAATAATAATAATTATTATTACTATTCTTATTTTCATTATTATGTGTAATTTTATTTATTTATTGTGTGTTATGATTACATGATGGTGTACGTGATATTAGGGGTCAAAACGGTATGGATAATATCTGATCCATATTCGATCCTTATTCTGAATATCCGTGGATAAGGATACTGATATGGTTTTACGTTTCAATTATCCGTATCCGAAGAGTAGATATATACCATATATTTTAATATATATTTTGAAAAATTTATGTTATTCACCATTATAATTAGATAAATAATATGAACTGTAATATTTTTAATTATTTATATTATTTAATAAATATCTGATGCGATCTGGATTCGTATCCGTATCTGTCTGATATCCGCTCCGTTTTCACCCCTAATATAATGTCAAAAGATGATGATGATGATGATTATTATTATTATTATTATTATTATTATTATTATTATTATTATGTGTAATTTTTGTTTATTTTGTGTGTGTTATGATTACATGATGGCATGATATTGATCAGAAAATTCGCGATGGATATTTGATTAAATTTCGGCTTTGTTTATACTTCGATTTGTATGTCAATTTCCAATTTCATAAAAGCTAAAAGTTCTTAATTAATATAGTCTTGCTATTCGGATAAACAAATTAAGCTGAAATTTAATCAAATATCATAGCGAATTTTCTGATCAATATCATGCCATCATGTAATCATAATTAACACACAAAAAATAAACAAAAATTACACATAATAATAATAATAATAATAATAATAATAATAATAATAATAATAATAATAATAATAATAATAATAATAATCATCATCATCATCATCATCATCATCTTTTCATGACATTATATTAGGGGTGAAAATAGAGCGGATATCAGACATACACGGATACAGATCCAGATAACATCAGATATTTATTAAAATAATATAAAAAATATAAAAAATATTAAAGTTCATAATATTTATCTAATTATAGTGGTGAATAACTTAAATTTTTCATAATATATATTAAAATATATGATGTAAATCTACTATTCGGATACGGATGATTGAAACGTAAAACCATATCAGTATTCTTATCCACAGATATTCGAAATAAGGATAGAATATGGATAAGATATTATCCATACCATTTTCATCCATAATATCACGCCATCATGTAATCATAACACACAATAAATAAACAAAAATTACACATAATAATAAAAATAAGAATAATAATAAGAATAATAATAGTTATAATAATAATAATAATTATTATTATTTTTAATTGCATTATTCCTAGGCAACATCATCAATTTGTGACTTTGTGCATACCGGCGAATGTCCAATTCAAATCGTCTTTCTACTGTTTTTGACAAATCTTTTCATGACATTATATTGCTCTAAAATGAATGAAAAAAAAAAAAATCAATGGCATTTGCATTGGGTCAAGATTGGAGGATTGGCATATGGGCCATTTAAAATTTCATGTGTGATGTACTTGTAAGCCTGCTCTGTCAGATGTAATCCATCCCATGAGATATACTTGGTTGGGTCCGGGCAAACCTGGGATCCATTTAAGCCACAATTTATTCTTAGATTTACATTGTAAGGCCCACCTGCTCCACAGCATGCCTCTAAAACGTCTTCAAATCCTTCAGAAAAAAAAAATTAAAAGATAATGCAAAAGTCATGATTCAAATATTAACCAGAGGCATTGATTAATAAGGAAAATTATCCTAGTAGTTTTTAAGTAATAATTTAATTTTCATGTTTAATTAGTTATTGGATATTGTAAACAGCATGATAACATCTGATATTTTCATTTGAATATTTTCTAGCTTGAAGAAGAGGTACAAGGAATATATATATTACCATATTTCTTAGGGTTTTCTGTGAAGCTTAATGTGGCTCCGTAATAGTCGGCGTATGTGATGGTGACACCTGGATTGCGTTTACTGAGTTGGCGTAACTTCGCCTTGAGCGCTGTGTTGTGGTACTCGGCGAATTCATTTGCCCACTTGAGGCATCCGTATTGATCATACTCGCTTGAATTGTTACTTTGGAACAATGTTAGAAATCCCGGGACGCATCCGATTGGGAAGTTTCCGGGTACCACTATCGTTTTCGCCCCGAGCTTTATCAACTTCTATTAATTATAAAAGTTATTGTGACATTTGCTCATTCAATCATAAAAACATTTACAAACCGAAACATTGACCTAGAATTAGATGGTATGATTAATTACTTCAAAAACTAACAAAAAGAAATTGTAAACTTAATTGTGCAAAAATGACATAATTTTTTTTTTAAATTTTGCTTACATTTGCTGATGCACCAATGGCATTGATGACGTCAGGGACAAAGGTTATGGCATCTTGAAGTGTTCTATTTTGGAAGAATGGTTGGTTGTAGTCATTCCCTCCAATTTCACCCATTAGAAATAGTGATGTTGCAGCTATCTCTTTCCTCTCTTCATAATTTAATTAATTAGATTAACAAACTAGAGATTATTAGTATACAAACAAAATTTAAGTGAAAACACTTGTCTAGTCCTTACTCAAATAAGATTCTAAAATATGTTTCTTCTGTCATTTTTTTTTTAGCAAAAGTTACAAAAAATATAACTATGTTTAAAATATTATATAACATGTCCTATCCTGAAAGTTTTGCCGATTTTTTTATTAATAAAAAATATCGTGAAAGGAGATCGTTTTACTAGAAATTCGAAATATAGGAAGCACGTGATGGTTTATCTCATTCAGACATTGTAGCTGGACGGGATAAACCATCATGTTCCGTTAATCATGACCCTAATTAGCAATCTAACTAAAAATAATAAATTCAAGATGGGATAGATTATCTTGTCAAGCATCGTAGCAAATTTTTTTTTTCATTCTCTTATATGAAATCAACCCAAACAAAAAATTGCTACAAAGCTGGACGGGATAATTTATCCATTCAGGATTTTTATTTTTTCTTGCTTAGCTGGGTTAAGGATTTGGATTAATGAGACTTTAACCTAGACGGAAAATTTTGTACTATCCGGGGGACGGGATAATCAATCCCGTTTTTCCTATATTTCGATTTTTAAGCAAAACAATCCTGATATTTTATTATTATTTTCGAATAATAAAAAAATCAGAAAATTTTGTCATACACTATTAATTCTATTTCCTAGCTCCGCTCCTGCTGCAACTAATTAATTCTTTTTTTCATTTATGTATTCTCATTTAAAGATATGGTGATTTTTTATTTATGTTCTTATTGTACTTCTTTTTCTTTTCCAACTCAAGCCATGAATTGCACTGACTTCACAAAGAATTTAAAGTTGTTGCCTGGTTTTGGCTACAATGATTGCTATGCTGAGGCTTAAATCAGGTCCCGTATATATAAACATGTTAATTAACTATTGATACACACATACACACACACACACACACACACATACAGAGAGACTTACACCTTCTATTTTTAAAGTTTTCAAAGTCCAAACGTCGATCCAAACCGTTCAGCATGATTTTCATATTAAAATATAGTTGGAGACCAAATTTTACATTTTTTAAATTCTTTTACTATTTATTAAGTATTTTACAAAATCGTTGTTTTCAGACCATTGAATATTTGTACCCATCTTAATAAATAGTAAAAAAAAATCAGAAAAATGTAAAATTTGATCTGAAAGCACATTTTAATATATTCATCATGCTGAACGGTTTGAATTGACTGTTTGAACTTTAAAAATATAAGATATAATTTAGTGTCACCGAAAAATAGTGCAAGTGGAATGAGCATTAAAAGGAAATTGAAACCTGAATCTGAAGAACCCAGCAGCTTAAGAAGTTTCTCAAACCACCTTATCTGAGTTCCAAGAGAATATGGGGTGAACATCACTTGAAGCCCTCTTTTTTTGAAGTAGGCTTGGTTCAGTGCCGTTGCTCCGCCTACCGTGAAATTCGCTCCGAATTGAAAATCCTTCGAGGTTTTGCCGGCCAGATATGGAGTGAGGTACGGAATGTGCAATGCTTCGGCTGCACGTATAGAGACAGAGACATTGTCATTAATTGATTATCCACTATGGGAAGAAGGGTGCACCCAAGTAATTTTTTTCAGCACTCTAAAAATGTAGGAATGCCTGTGTAACTGCATCTTAAATATTAACAGAGATAGTTTGGCGTCATGCAGCATATATATATATACAATCAATAAATAAAATGAAAAGGTCTATACTATATAACTGATCGATGTGCTGCATAGAGTCAAACTAAATCTGTCAATATCTTTACGGCTTTAATTACTAGTGCAATTGTGAAGCAATATTATATATAGCTAACATTATTGAAACATCAAGCCCTTTGTGAACTCAACTCTAAAATCTATCGGATTGACTTCAAACGACGAATTCAAATTGTTGAAATCCTTCTATCTTACGAGTGATGTGTCTATATGTGAAAATTTTAAAGTTTCGAATTAATTTAATATAAAGTCAAGTGAACAAAATTTGAAGGTTTATAAATTAATTTTAATGCATTTATTTTTTGGAAGCTTTTTGATCGACTACTTGACTCTATACTAAACTAATTCAAAACTTTAAATTTTTTACATGTAGACGCAACACTCATAAAGTAAAAGGATTTCAACAGCTTGGATTTGTCATTTGAAATCAATCCGATAAGTTTTAGAGTTGAGTTCACAAAAAAGCTTGGTGAACTTAGGCTGTGCTCTGCAACGAGGGTGAAATGCCCTCATTAATGGAAGGGGAAGGAAGCGTTTGGGGGTGAAGCTCACACCGAACAGTGATTTTTACACCCCAAATCGGGGGTGAAGATTGTCGCCAAAAATCAATACGCATTCACCTCCGCTTCCTCTCCGCTTCACTTCCACTTCTTCTGTTCTGGAGCAGGTGAAAGCTTCGGACAGCTGCAGTTTAAGCCACGGTTCCCCTGTGCACAGTGTTTTTCCTTCATCTCCCTCCGTGTAACCCCAATTAGAGCACAGCCTTAGGAGCTCCCTAGTTTTACTCATATATATTGTTTGCTGAAACATATATAAACCATAATTAACTAATTATGTACAAAGAAAACTTGTATAACGTACATATGAAATCAATAATCAATCTGCCATTCGAAAAACGGCCAGTAGGATGTTTAAAAAAGGTTTCCCCATATGGTAACAGAGCTACTGGACCGGGAGGTATGGCGTAGTGCAACCAGTTGCCGTTGTCAATAATCGAGTCGCCGAAGGCAAAGACATGGCTATAGCAGCGATCTTCGGCCAAGGTGAGATGGAGGTTGCTATAAACAAGGAAGAAAGAGAGGAAGAGAGACCTTGAAATGGTCATATTTGGTGCTTTGAGGGATTGTGAAGAAAGGTTATGTGAGCTTGAAATGCGGATCATGTAAGTAGATAGAAGTTTCCTTTTAAATTCATTAATTAACCTATTCTAAACCTGGGGAGAAGAGTGCGTCTGATGTTTATCGGATCGACTCAAAAGTCAAAACTGTTTAGGACACCTGTTATAAAAATAATAATGTTTTTATAATTATATGGATAAAAAATAGAGGTCAAACTGTACTAAACTGACTGGAACTAATTAAAAAAAAAAGAAATTTTAGAGAAGAGTATGGGAGTTAGTTAGACCTCCAATTTTTTTTTTTTTTGAAAGAGAAATTTCATGTATATGATCTTTAAAAATATTAAAATTATAATTATGTATGTTCTTCTTCAAAATTTTAAATTAATAATATCATTTTTATTATTTTAAAATAAAAAACTCTCATATTTATTCTTCTGAAAATTTAAAAATACATATTTATCACTTCCAATGTTATAAATTATATGTTGATCCTTCTAAAATACAAAAATCTCATACTTAATCTTTACAAAGTTTGAAGTTATGTATTTCTCCAAATCTCATATATATGTAATATAACTCCAAATTTATTTATTTTTATCAAATTTTCAATTGTTATTTCAAATTCACATGAGAGTACTACTTAAATACTTTTATGATTTTGTACTTGATCAAATTTTTATAAGACAATTAAACAAATTATATATTTTTCTCTTATTTTTGAAAAATAGTTTACGGAAAACACTAATTCAGTAAATAACACTCTTTTACCTATTTGTCCGTACCGTATTCGATAAATAAGTAAGAATAAGATAATTTTTCGGTTTACTCTTTGGGAGCGACTAATAGTCCCCTCCATTCTATTCCCTAAATGTCCCCCTAACTAACTTATCCATAAGAAAGTACAATGGGGACCACTAACTAACTGGAAGAAACATTAATTATGAATACTTATGCGCGCAAGTATTCATATATAATATATCAAGTATTCATACCTAAGATATTAAATATTTAAACAAAAAACTGGACATCAACTTTCTTTTCTCTCTAGTCACACACCTTTTACATGTTTTTAGAAGTGGGTTTTTTTTTCCGTTTAATCTAATCAATATTTCTAACGATCCGCGAGGAATTTTTTAAATCTAAAACCACGAATATTTTCTACGTAATTTTCTCTTTCAAATGAGATCCATGATGAACTACTTTCGAGTTCTTCGTCATTCAAGTACTCATATCTCGGCATGCAAGTATTCATACCTTAACGAGCAAGTATTCATACATTGTCAAGTATTAATACTTACTCAATAAAGAGCCATTTTGCTATTTCAAATTGTTTAGAGAACAAACTTGCATGTGCAGGGAATAATTTCATAAAAGAGTAGATCTAATGTCCTACAAAATAATACACAAATGAATAAACTTTAAAAAGTATTCATACTAAAACTTAAAAAGTATTCATACTAAAACATATAAAGTATTCATAATATAACTTTCAAAATATCATTACTATAAAATATTCATACTAGAACATTGAAAGTATACATAACAAAATCAATAAAATTAATATTACTAAAATAATGTAAGTATTCACATTATAAAATTGAAAGTATTCACACTAGAAGGTATGGATACTTACTCGACGAGGTATGAATACTTGCATGCCGAATTATGAGTACTTGAACGACGAAGAACCCGAAAGTACTTCATCATGGATCTCATTTGAAAGAGAAAATTACGTAGAAAACATTCATGGTTTTAGATTTGCAAAATTCCTCGCGGATCGTTATAAATATTGATTATATTAAACGGAGAAAAAAAAACCCACTTCAAAAACATGTAAGATGGGTGTGGGACCATGGAGAAAAGAAAGTTGATTTCTAATTTTTTGTTTAAATACTTAATATCTTAGGTATGAATACTTGATATATTATTTAGGAATACTTGCGCGCATAAGTGTTCATACATGTGCGCACCAGTTGTAATTTTTTTCAAATTTAAGTGGTTCCCCAAGTAATTATTGTATTCCCCCAATTAGTTAGTGGTCCCCATTGTACTTTATTGATAAGTTAGTTAGGGGGACATTTAGGGACCAAATGGTGGGAGACAAAATCTTTACTCTTACTCTCTTTTACCTATTTGTCCGTACTGTATTTGTGAAGTTTTTTTTTCCTTTTAACTTAACGGGTTAGAGCATGGAAATGTTTGCATCTAACCAGTATCGTATCCAGTGGCATCCTTAATTAACAGAGCTGATTTGATTTCACCCATCACACGAATCAATAGAGAAAAAAAAAATATAAGTTATTCTGTATGAAACTCTTACTACACTGCAAATTACTTCTAAAGACATTTACTCTTAGAGGTTTTTTTTTTTTTTTTTTTCTGAAGATGTTTGGCAGTCTCTTCAAAAAGAAAACAAACAAACAAATAGAGTAGAACTAGGGTGTTCCTAAATTCACCAAAATCCTTTGTGAACTCAACTCTAAAACTTATTAGATTGACTTCAAATAACAAATCCAAACCGTTGAAATTCTTCTCCCTTGTGAGTGATACGTATACATGTGAAAATTTTAAAATTTTAAATTAATTTATATAGAGTCAAGTGGTCAAAAGAAGTTCAAACAATAAATGTATTAAAATTAATTTAAAAACCTTTTAATTTTGACCACTTGACTTTATATTAAATTAATTCGAAACTTTAAAATTCTTATATGTAAACACATCACTCATAAGATAGAAGAATTTTAACGGTTTGGATTTGTCATTTAAAGCTTCTTTTGTATAATTGAGTTCACAAAGAAAATTGGTAGACTTAGGAACACCCTAGTTACTCCAAACAAACAAACTCTAACAATGTCTTTATAAGTAATTTGCAGTGTACGTAGTAAGCTAGATTAATTATTATTTTGAAATGATACTACTACTAATTAAATAACACTTTGCCATACATAGTGACAAATTATTAGTATCAAGAATGGAACCACTAATAGAGTATGGGGGTCAAATGCCCCCATTTATTTTTGAAATTTTGTGTTTATACATAATTGTTTATATAGTTTAGAATAAAATGCTATATGTACAGTAAAATTGACTCTCATTCAGAGCATAAAAATGTTATATAATTGATCGCTCCTCACATCTTAAAAATCTGATTCAGCTCCTGATTAGTATAAATGTCATATGAGACAGGTACACTGGTATGGTACTGATTTACAACTCTTTAACATGGGGTATTTTTGGTTTTTACTCGCTCATTTGAATTGCATATATTACCTATTAATTAGGTCCAAGAGCATAATACAATCCCCTGGATAGGAGGAATTGATTAGACTTTTGGTGGGTACTATATATCTCATATGGTTTTTGAGACAAGATTGATATTTTTTTATTTATGTTTTATACAAGAGCGTATGCAAGACGACGACCTTGACAAATTGTGAAAGCGTAGATCCAGTTCATGTTTGCAAGTTGTAAACTAGTATAGTGTAAATTAGTAATAAAGTCAAGATCTGTGATTGTGTTAGTCAAAGAAGAAATGCATAGGGAAGTGGTGTCATTTGCATATAATTAACATGCCAGAGGCTTCAATGAGTTTTGATTTCGGAACCACTTTTTGACTAATAGAAAAGAAAAGGTTCTTTAATTAGCATTAATATGGCTGTTATAATTTGTTAAAATATTCGGATGTATGGAACAAATACTTAGGTTGCCAACATTAATTGAGGCTAAGCAATCTCATGTTCGATCTAAAAAAAATTAAGGGATAAAATTAATTTAGCACAAAAAAAAAATCGGAGATTCAAATGAAATGAAACTTTGCGTTAAGATTCGTAAATACTTGATCCGTACAAATTTTAAATCTGTTCCCACAATCTTGACACAAATCAAACAGCTCCATCAGACCACCCATGATTCCTCCCAATATCTCGGTTTCTATTCTAGTTTAGTCAGGAGCGGAGCTAGCCTTTCAAAATATGAGATCAAACACACAATTAGATGGTCAATTATATAAAATTTCCTAGTGTGCCAAACGGTTTATCCACCGTACATTGTGTCTAAAGAATTGCTTAATGTCCTACATCACACTCCATAGTGGGCTTGTTCCTCGTCTTGTTGTAACTGCCCAAAAAACCCCGTAGTCTGTTTTCATTACCAAATCAAGACAGACTATGGGTACAACTGTTCAAGGCCAAGTACTTTCCACAAGGGATTTTTTTTTTTGGGCATGTTGGAGGTGAAAGCTTGATACCTGCCTTAAACCAGCCATGGTACGAGGATTGGGAGATTCAGCATATAAGGGGGAGGGGGTGGAGGGAGTGGTAGCTGTGAAGTAAAATCTGGGATGTGATCATATGCATAATCAGTGGCATAATTGTCAACATGGACATAATTATCATACCCCGGGTTATCATAACCCGAGTTGTGGTAACGTGAGTGATAATAATCTAAGTTGTTTTAGGCAGAAGGTCTAGTCCCGGTGTTCCAGTTATTCTGGGTCGAAGGTGCAACAACGAATTCAACTAGAACTTTATAGGAAAAACATATCTATTACTAGGATACCATTGGACTAAAAAATACTGTAAACACATCTCCATAACTCCTTGTATGTTATAGGATATTTTACAAAGAAAGGTCTGTTACCCCCCGTTTGGTTGTTAATCCTGATACGAAGGTCTATGTCAAATCAGTTGGGGTTTAAATCAGATTTTTCCTATATTATTTGGTTAAGTTCCAGAAATGTAGTGTTTTCATTCATCTGGAAGCTATAACTTGCATCTTTCGTGTATTGTGCTCTCTTCGCCCCTTTCGTGAATTTACCGCTCACGTACAATGCAATTAACATTTTTTTCCTATAGCACACTATCTTAGAAAAAAGTCTTTACCAATGATCTTATTAAAAAATTACGTGAACTAAAATTTATTTTAAATAAATATAATTAAATTTTCTAATAGTTTCCAAGCAATTTCTAAAAATTTCTAACAAATTTTTAAAATGTAAAAATAAATAAATTAATAAGTAAAAAAAATACCTCATAATCTCCTCTGGAGAGCTGAGTTCAGTTTTGAAGATGGTAGAATGAATTGTGAAGGGGCAGGAGAAAAAAAAAACACCTTTATATAGATTGTATAGTGGACCACTCAAATGGGGGGCGATTTAATATTTTTTTGGGGTATTAATACAAAAATTGGGCTTCAAATTCCATAAAAATTATTCCCCTCTAGGAATTAAGATAA
Source organism: Carex arenaria (assembly GCA_964058825.1). Classification (NCBI taxonomy): domain Eukaryota; kingdom Viridiplantae; phylum Streptophyta; class Magnoliopsida; order Poales; family Cyperaceae; genus Carex; species Carex arenaria. Next base: position 165,341 of record CAXKVW010000622.1, read on the forward strand.
GCTAGTTTTTTTATTTTTTCTTAAAGTAATATTTGTTTCTAGTTTGTTTCGCGATTAAATTTTAACTAGGCTTTTACTTTTTCCAAAGACATAATATGTTAAACTCTTTACTTTAAATAAAATATACTTACGAGTTCTTCTAAAAAAAATGAGGTTGTTCCCCATAGTATGTTTATTAATGAAATAAAATTGTTTGTCCAATTTTTTTTTTATGTGACTCCAATTTTTTTTTTTCATTCCGACTCCATAAATGTGAATCCGTATCATCTCTATAGAGGATGGGCCTCAGTTTACGGTTTGAGATTAGGAGAGAGTAGGGCCAGTTTTTTTATTGGACTTTGAGATTCGCGCCAAGTAAAAAAGAACGGTCCGGATCCACTAATTATAAAAGATTCCCTTTTCAGATAAAGCACTGGATGCGAATCGATAAATGTGGACCCGTATCCTCTCCATTACTGCACAGCATGGGCAGTATTATTTGAGATTCGTGCCAAACTAATGGTCTACAGCACGAATCTCAGTGATACTACCAGGCAGAATTATTTGGAAAAGTTCCGAGAGGAACTCAGCGCTGATCTAGCCCTTTCATTCCTCTTCAGCCTCCTCCGCTTGCCTCATCTCTCTCTCCATTTCAGGCGATCTATGGACGAGACAGAGTTCAAGCGTCTTCTCAACCTCTTCCCCGTTGTCCGATCTCGCTCCTATTGTGTAACTCTCTCTCTCTCTCTCAACACAGATTCGGTATTGGTGTCTCCATGTCCAAAATTAGGCGAACTAGGTAACTGTATAGGGTTAGAACTGAACTGGCTGAACTATGTATAATTTGCACAGAAGGAGTGCATGGTTTTAAGCAGATAAACCAAATTGGCATCTCATATGATATCAAAACAAAATTGAATCTAATCCACCCCCAATGGTATAAAATTACTTGTTACTTGATAATCATTTCAATGATACAGCAAGCAGAGGCCGCATCGTCGAGTGGAGCAGCATCATCCGGGGGAGCGGCATCATCCCGTGGAACCACATCGAGTATTCCCGAGGAAAAGGTTGTATTAATTTTTACTTTGGAGGATTTATATACGAAAACTGTTTACAGTAGTAGGAGACCCAATGGTTACTATTGGAAGTGCATCTTTTCTCAAGATTTCAAATTATCTATCTATTGAAGACTTTGTGTGTTGTTAACGCAAGTTCATACTTCTTGCATCCAGTACCAGTTCAGTAAACAGTACATTATAAAAGAAAGTATTGATTGTCTTCTTTTTCTAAAAAAAATTAACAGACGAAAGATGTGCAAACTGTTGGGAAAATTGATGCTGAAGGTATCTATTATTTATTTTTTATTATTAATTTTTTTGGCGCAGTAGTAGCATCTTTTTGGTAAAGTTCCAGTTAGCATTGCAAAAGGATAAATGACTTGCATGCATCTCAAGAAAGCACTTTAAGCAATGCCCAAAATAACCTTAGTTCTCATATCTGTCTCTACATAAAAGTAGAAGGGTATTTTGGACATTTCTTGTCAGGATGCTTATGGTTAAATTCTTATACTACTTTGCTCTTTATGTATTTGTTTCCTCTGGCACTTCGAACTATTACAGTAGTGAACTTTGTTTGTTTAACTTTTTGTTTGTAATTTGTTTTGCATTCAGTTCTCAACTTTCTATTATGGATTTGTATCATGCATTTTCATAAGATCACTTGTCACGGTTTATTACTCCATGCATATGTACAAACTTTCATGTTACCGTTTCTATATCATGTTTGACAAAATTTGAAATATACCATGTTTCTCAACTTGGCAGACCCATTTTGGCAGAAGTTAAAGACAGCAGCTGAAACAAAGGTAGATAATTGAATTGTATCAGTTTCAGCTTTTATTTTTCCTTTACCTATCAGTATAGTATAGTGCTGGTATTAGCTTTGACTGAAGTTTCCTCATTTTTTTCTGCCATTGAATTGCAAAGTTGAGGACTAATCTGTGTGTTCAAATTGAGGAGATTGAAGCTTAATCATACAAAATTTGGGTTAATTTAGGATAAATTGGATAAATAAACCAACCCTATTATATAGTTGCGTGATACCTAGGTGGGCTTAATAGTGTAATTCAAGGAAACCTTGCAAGCCCGGTTTCATTGTGGTCCTCTTTGGTACCGAGTATTGCTCTCGTTGCTTTGTTATTGTTATGCTTTTATACAAAGTATGGTCATCAATCCTATGTTTTTTTCTTCTCTCTCTCTTATGAGTTCCAACAAGATGTGTTACCTTTTCAATTTAATGACCCTTTTATTTCAGGGTTTTGTGGCCAATGATATAATGCAATGATGTTGTTTTCCCCTTTGAACCATTGATGCCTTTTCCTTGGTTCACATTTTTTAGTATCTTTCTATTCCAGGTGGGATCCAACAAGGCAGAACAATTTGTTCAGGCATTTCGAGATGCACATGAGAAACTAGTATGGATCTTTATACTATCCTTGTTGCCTTTAACTTTCTTTTTATAGAAAATTTCTATCCATCCTTGAAATATACTATAACTGTCTCAAAAAGATTGGTAAAGTATCTGTTCCTTTTCTTGTTGTTACTCCATGTACCCCTGCTCAATATGTTTTAGTAAATGTTCAAGAAACTTGACAAGAGCCTAGTCTATGATACTTTTCATTAAGAATAGGTTTTATGTGTGTATAATTTATGCCAGGAGAGTAAATACATGTCTTCATGACGGTTTGTAATCTTAGCTTTTTTATAATTTTCAGGTGTATAAAAAGTTGAGTATGGATGTTGCTCGGAGTTTCATTGACACAGCTAGAAAATAACTTAAAATCTTTTCTTTCCAGAAAATGTGACTAGTTGCAGGTAGCATTATCTTTACCTATGCTTGTACTGAAATGATTTCTTGCAATTTCTAGTTGTGTTTGTTAGTTACTATACTATCATTTTGAGATGGCTTAGGTCAAGTAAAATCAATTTTATATATCCTTCAATGTTTAGTTTTTGTTGGTTTTCTTTTGTGATAAATGGTTTACTTGTACTTTTTCATTTGTAGATGTTCGATATTTTTCTGTTTGATTGGCGTGATTGTAATTTGAGAGTTCAAATGTCTTCATTTTTTGTGCCTACATCATTCTTTCATTTTTAAATACTTCAATGGCTGAAAATTTAAAACTTAAAAATCAAAATAAAACCATTAGATATGATCTCCATCATTTTATCTATATATTTGTAAAAAAATATGACATTTTGATTTGGTTTTTATGTGAATCAATAATTTGGAAAATCAACATCTAGAAATTATTCACAACAGATAATTTTTATATGTTCTTGATGACAACAAATCAAAGTTAAAATATCATGATTTTTTTCGTATTAATCGATAAATGTTGTAGATCATATCTAACGGTTTTATTTTGACTTTTAAGTTTTAAATGTGAGTGAGTCTATGGTACTATGCATATCACGGGTTGATCTATAATATGGATTGATATTTTGTTATTGGTTGATCCGAACCGTTCAACATGATCCCCATATGAATATTTACTTGTAGACTGGATTTTATATATTTTAGAATTTTTTTACTATTTTTAAGATAGATATAAAATCATGCAGTCAAAATAAAGAATTATAAATTAATTTTAATACATTCATTTCATTATATTTTTGACCGCTTAAATATATACTAAATGAATGCAAAATTTTATAAATTTTGTATATAAATATATCACTCGTGAAGTAGATCGGCTCTAATAACAGTTTGGTTTCATCATTTGACTTTTATTCAATAGATTTTTCAGAGACTGCCACGACATGTTACTATGCTACAGGTAGCATGCCAGTTTTTTTTTATTTTCTGTTATCAAAAATATTTTTTTCATAGGCCCCTCTTTTTATTCAAAAATTTCCTTCTCTCTGAAGCCAATTATTAGGTCGGTACAAACTAAAACGATCAATACGAAGGACTACTGTACCACTAACATTAATTACTCGTTGTTTTATTTTTAGACCAATTATCACTTATGAGACCGAAACCTCAGTGCCAAGAACAAGTAGCTGAGTTACGAGATTGCTATTTCTATTGGTTCCGTTGGCAATAGGTGGAATAGTAAGGGACTGTTCGGCTCTGTTATTGTGAGCGTGAGTAAAAAAAAAAATTTCAATTCAACTTCGTGTTTTCTGTCCCACACACAACGTAAAAATCAGTTCAAAACCTATTCCCATTTCCATTCTAGCCTGTAGGCCGAACAAACCCTAAACGAACAGAGCAACAGTTATTTGAAATAGACTTTTATTTCGTATTATTTGGGTTGTGTTTTATTAATAATGAAAGAGTGGAAGATTATTTATAATTGAACTAATTTTATCTCTTGAACAAATTTAATTTTTTATTACACTATGTAATGAAATAGAGGAATAGATGAGTGACTTGCTACTTGTAAAAATCAAGGGTTTAATGAAAATAATTCAAGCACAATTCTACTTTTTCTATTTTCAAAATTATCTTGACATGGAGTATATAATAAATGATGATAGCAGAGTCAATGGTTATCTCTTCTTAATACATATACAAATTGCATCTTCATATAATATTCTTTGGTTTGGCTGTATTATCTGTTCTGAAAGGCCTTAATTACAATATAATACGGTTTGCTTTGGATAAGTTTGGTGCCTAGTGCGCATTAGTTTCTAGGAAGTTTCCAGCTGGAAATTTCCAAAGCATGATGCATGCAAGAAATTTCCTACCTCATTTCAATATATATGGAGTAAGAAACACTAATAGGTATCTAACAAGTATCACTACTACTGCTACTCGTACCAGTATTATTTTCAATTAATGTGTGCCTCTCTACTCTCCTCTTTGCCAATTTCCTTTGGTTTCCCTAATTTTCTCCTTCTGTTTCAATTAGTATGGTTTTTGGCACGTTTGTCTTAAGTTTTCTTGCTATGCATATTTGCCTCCTAAAAAGTTCTAGCCAAAATATGCTGCTCTAGTTTATCCGTAGTTCCGTATTATCATAATAGTCTATATTATTGTTGCTTTTTGAAGAAATTTTAGGCTTTGTACCAAAATTCTTTTAAGACAAGATGTCCAATTTCCATCTCCAGTTTTTAACTTTTTATAGAATGGGGTTGTTATTATTGGCTGGTATATATTATATAAGATACTTTTCCTTTAATATTTTTAATTCGTTATAGCTTTCAGTTTGACGCAAAAATCAATTAGCAGTGATTTTGTGATTGTACCAAAGAAAAAAAATGAGTGGCCCATTCAGCTCGGCAGTCATTAGTGAGGCTATCAGCAGAGTAACCTCTTTTCTCACTGGAAAATACAACGAACACAAGAACGTCCAGGAATTGATAGACCGCCTGGAGATGGCATGCATAGAGATCAAAAGTGCCCTTCTGGAATCGTCGGAGTTTGATATCAATAATGATGAACCGCTCTATAAATGGCAGGAGAAGTTGAAGGAGGCTGTGTGTGAAGCAGAAGAGGTACTCAGCAACTTCCGGGCCTCAAATCTCAGGGAAGCCGTCCCACGTCAAGTCGACCTAGAACCAAACAGACCCCATGTTCAATCGATGCCAGAAGAAGGATCTGATGATGCAACTTTGGTGCTTCCTGCCTCAAATCTCAGGGAAGCTGTCCCTCGTCAAGTCGACCTAGAACCAAACATACCCCATGTTCAATCGATGCCAGAAGATGGATCTGATGATACAACTTTGGTGCTTCCTGCCTCAAATCTCAGGGAAGCCGTCCCTCATCAAGTTGACCTAGAACCAAACTTACCACATGTTCAATCGATGCCAGAAGAAGGATCTGATGATGCAACTTTGGTGCTTCCTGCCTCAAATCTCAGGGAAGCCGTCCCTCATCAAGTCGACCTAGAACCAAACTTAGCTCATGCTCAATCGATGCCAGAAGAAGGAAGCTGGTGGCAACCGTGGGGAAGATTGGGAGTTCGTTACTTGTTGATCCTAGATGATATTTTTAGTGGTTCACAGCTGGTGGCAACCGTGGGGAAGCTTGAGAAAATAGCTGGGAATATAGGTAACTTCATTAAATTGCTAGAGTTGCAGAAGAAACGCAAGATGAGTAGGAAGAGGAAGAGAAGTGGTGTGGCTTTACAAGGCTTTTTTCTGGTTCTCTCTCTCAAATTACAAACTTATGCTTTGTTTTGCTACAGGGAAGATCCTTATCTCCTTGTTATCATGCTGTTTCGCGCAAACTGCAATATACCTACTGGAATCACTAGTGATATTTTCATCAGATTCATCAAGTGAAGTTCTTGGATTGGTTTCTTTTTACTGCAAGCTCGATCGTCTAGCATCATTCTCATTCTATGTCATATATGTTTATTGAAATGAACATCGTAGTTCATGTAATATATACTATGCTATATTTGTTGAATTTTAGTTAGCTTTTTCCTTTTGAGAAACTGTGTGATCTTGATGTATCTAGTGCTCTAGTTGGATAGGTTTTGATTGTAAGCATGTTGGAACCAGTGGTGGTACCAGTACATTGTAAGTTCTGCATCAATCATGACAGTTTGTTTTTCGTATTTGATTATTTGTGTCAATCAAGGAAAACTGTTTCAGCTACTTTCGTTTACAAGGTGGCTCGCCAGAAAATCTAGAAATGATCGTGGTACATGACTGCAAGTTGAAACCATGGTTCTGAAACTCAGAATTATATGAATCGACCGGAATAGGCCGAATCGGATCGGAAACTCAGAATTTTTTTGCGAAAAGTTTGTTTTATACTAAAATAATAGGAAATAATTGATAAAACATTAATTTGTTAAAAAATAAAGGTGCTGAAAAGTAAAAGTTTTTTTGCTGGTCTTAATATTAATCCCTAAAAAAAGAAAAGAAGAAAAAAAATAGCAAAAAATGAAAACAAATTAAGAAAAACAAATAATAAAATAAAAATGGAGGTATCCATAAAATTATGGTGGGCACACACTCAATTTTTTTAGGGCACACGTTGCAGTGTCTCTTTACAGAGAATGGTTCAACATATACCGAAACAGAGGGTTTAGACACTTGCACAATAGTTGTAGTTAATAATTATGGTGGGCACAAGCACAACTCCAAATTAATCTAATTCACTTGAGCCTCAAGTTCCTTTTTGATAAGTCAATACCCAAGTAAACAGTCCACCTTCCCAGTCAATACGGCAACTAACATGTGGCTATCTGTATGACACTCAATTAATGGGAGAAAAACATGTCGCTATCTTTAGCCCCTTATTTTCCACACAAAAACATACCTTACCTTCTGTTGGAGTCATTTCATCGAACACCTTTCCTCCTTTCCCTTCACTGCTCTCTCTCTCTCTCTCTTACAAGATAATTGTGGAACTCAATTTGATGTTTAATAAATCAAGAAGCTGTGGAATTAAATCCATACTTGATTCCGCCCATACTCAATTGTGCTTCTGCAATTTCAGCTAAAAGGTTAGTTTTCTCTCTCTCTATATATATATATTAGAGTTTATAGTTTAGACACGGTGTGCCTTTTCTTATTTTGACTTACGAACTTATGACTACTTTGTTGGAAACTTGGCTGATTGCAGCAGCCTTTTGCTGGTACAAACTGGTAAACTTGCTGGCACGAAAAAACAGAGTTTTTACAGAAAATTCTGATAAACAGAAAACTGCTGCTGAACAGAACAGAACTTCCCAATATGCTGGAATTTTATTTTCTTACACCTTGCAATCAATTCCATAACATGTTTACATATTTATAACAAGTACATCTATCTAATTTTAGAACCCACTACTTTCTATAACAAATTATCCATAAATGTAATTTGATGATATAATAGATTTTTGCCCCCTAAGAGAAGTAATCATAATTTCCTTGAAACAGTTACAGAAGGAGGTGACACTGCAATCTGCAGTATGGGGGGCACAACTAGCATGTTTTATTCTGGAGCGGTGGAAGTAGCGGCCGGAACGATTGTAAGCGGAGCTGTCTCTTCAATCACGAGCAGATACGAGATGCAAGAGGGACTCGATGCGACCCTGTATAGCCTGCAGCATGAGGTGAGCAAAATTAAATCAGCCATCGAAGCAGCAAGAGGGCGACGGATTACCAACCAAATGTTGCTCGAGTGGTTGGCACAAATAATAGATTCAGCATACCTCGGGGAGTACTATTATCGTACCTTCAAAAACCAGAATTCACATCCTCCAATGATAGCTGGTACTGAAGGGACCAGCAATTTGATTATTAATTACCCTTCCAGTCGTGCAGCCAAACGCCAGCGGACGATCAAAACCTTGCTTTTTGGCAATGATATGCACAGGGAACTCCATGATGTACTGAAAATGTTGAAAAGTATTGATATGTGTGTTCTTGCAAATGGTGAATGCCCTACCTGAAAAGCCTATGAAAAGGTATCTCTACATGGACCCCACCTGGTTAATAGGTCGGGGTAAGGAAAGAGAGCAAGTTATGAAATTCTTGTTTGAACCTAGCATGGCTGGTGAAAATAATGTGGATATTCTTCCAATATATGGTTCATTGGGAGTAGGAAAGACCACTTTTGCCCTTCACTGTTTCTATGATCCAAAGGTGCAAACTCATTTTTCGTTGAAAATTTACACTCATACATCATGTACTGATAAAAATCATCCTCCTCGTATTTTTCAACAAATCTTAGAACAATGTAACATCACCAATATAACTAATTTTGATGAGAATACGCTAATAGCCATGCTTAAGCAGAACTTCAGCTCAGAGCGAATTCTTCTCCTGATGGAGCTACATTGGTATAAGGATTTTAAGGTTTTGAATGCCCTGATGGATTGCCTAAGATGTGCAAAACAAGGAAGCAAGATCATTTTAGCAACAAGTTTATCTTATTGCTCTAAAGAGTATAAGAAGATAACAAATCATGAAAGAGTATTGAAGCCGATCTGGGTTGATGGCTTTTCAGAGGATGAGTATATGTTATTTTTCAGGGAACATGCTTTTGGCAGTGCTGACCCAGATGACCATCCTGAGTTAGCAAAAATAGGAGTGGAGATAACTAAGAATATGAATGGATCATTGTGGGGAGCTAAAATCATTGGTGAGCTTCTGAGAGATAATTTGAATGCTGCATTCTGGTCCATCTTCTTGCGAGACGGCTTTCTAAGCTCATTTCGGACCAATCTAGGCCTTTGTTCAGTTGTGAAGACTATTTCCCAACTGCTGCCCAAGCCTCCCTCACTGATGGGAAATTTGGAAATAACATGGGGAGAAGAATCAGAGTTACTTGGTGGATGCACTGAGCCTCCCTCACTGATGGGAAATTTGGAAATAACATGGGGAGAAGAATCAGAGTTACTTGGTGGATGCACTGAAGTTAAAAGTTATAGAGAACTTATGGTTCTTGGTCCTAAATATTGTACCCCTGTTATTAAAGAAGGAAATAATTACGGACAGGAGTTTTTGGTGGCCAAACATTTCAATGGACGTGAATGTATTGTTTTCATTGCAAAGGTAGACAATTGAATTGTATCAGTTTCAGTTTTTATTTTTCATTTACCTATCAGTATAGTATAGTGCTGGTATTAGCTTTGACTCAAATTTCCTCATTTTTTCTGCCATTCAATTGCAAAGTTGAGGAGTAATCTGTGTGTTCAAATTGAGGATATTGAAGCTTAATTATATAAAATTTGTGTTAATTTAGGATAAATTGGATAAATAAACCAACCCTATTGTATAGTTGCGTGATCCCTACTAGGTGGGCTTAATAGTGTAATTCAAGGAAACCTTGCAAGCCCAGTTTCATTGTGATCCTCTTTGGTACCGAGTATTGCTCTCGTTTCTTTGTTATTGTTACGCATTGGTACAAAGTATGGTCATCAATCCTATGTTTTTTTTTTCTCTCTATCTTATAAATTCCAACAAGATGTGTTAGCTTTTCAATTTAATGACCATTTTTTTTCAGGGTTTTGTGGCCAAATATATAATGCAATGATGTTGTTTTATCCTTTGAACCATTGATGCCTTTTCCTTGGTTCACATTTTTAAGTATCTTTCTATTCCAGGTGGGATCCAATAAGGCAGAACAATTTGTTCCGGCATTTCGAGATCCACATGAGAAACTAGTATGGATCTTTATACTATCCTTGTTGTCTTTAACTTTCTTTTTATAGAAAATTTCTATCCATCCTTGAAATATACTATAATTGTCTTAAAAAGAATGGTAAAGTATCTGTTCCTTTTCTTGTTGTTACTCCATGTACCCCTGCTCAATATGTTTTAGTAAATGTTCAAGAAACTTGACAAGAGCCTAGTCTATGATACTTTTCATTAAGAATAGGTTTTAGGTGTGTATAATTTATGCCAGGAGAGTAAATACATTTCTTCATGACGGTTTGTAATCTTAGTTTTCTATAATTTTCAGGTGTATAAAAAGTTGAGTTTGGATATTGCTCGTGGTTTCATCGACACAGCTAGAAAATAACTTAAAATCTTTTATTTCCAGAAAATGTGACTAGTTGCAGGTAGCATTATCTTTACCTATTCTTGTACTGAAATGATTTCTTACAATTTCTAGTTCTGTTTGTTAGTTACTATACTATCATTTTGAGATGGCTTAGGTCAAGTAAAATCAATTTTATATATCCTTCAATTTTTAGTTTTTGTTGGTTTTCTTTTGTGATAAATGGTTTACTTATACTTTTTCATTTGTAGATGTTCGGTATTTTTCTGTTTGATTGGCGTGATTGTAATTTGAGAGTTCAAATGTCTTCATTTTTTGTGCCTACATCATTCCTTCATTTTTAAATACTTCAATGGCTGAAAATTTAAAACTTAAAAATCAAAATAAAACCATTAGATATGATTTTCATCATTTTATCTATATATTTGTAAAAAAAATATGACATTTTGATTTGGTTTTTACGTGAATAAATAAGTTGAAAAATCAACATCTAGAAATTATTCACATCAGATAATTTTTACATGTTCTTGATGACAACAAATCAAAGTTAAAATATCATGATTTTTTTCGTATTAATCGATGAATGTTGTAGATCATATCTAATGGTTTTATTTTTGACTTTTAAGTTTTAAATGTGAGTGAGTCTATGGTACTATGCTTATCACGGGTTGATCTATAATACGGGTCGATATTTTGTTAATGATTGATCCGAACTGTTCAACATGATCCCCATATGAATATTTACTTGTAGACTGAATTTTATATATTTTAGAATATTTTTACTATTTTTAAGATAGATATAAAATCATGCGGTAAAAATAAAGAATTATAAATTAATTTTAGTACATTCATTTTTCATTATATTTTTGACCGCTTAAATAATTTTATAAATTTTGTATATAAATATATCACTCGTGAAGTAGATAGGTTCTAATAACAGTTTGGTTTCATCATTTGACTTTTATTCAATAGATTTTTTAGAGACTACCACGACATGTTATTATGCCACTGGTAGCATGCCAATCTTTTTTATTTTCTATTATCAAAAATATTTTTTTTCATAGGCCCATCTTTTTATTCAAAAATTTCCTTTTCTCTGATACCAATTATTAGGTCGGTACAAACTAAAACAATCAATACGAAGGACTACTGTACCACTAACATTAATTACTTGTTGTTTTATTTTTAGACCAATTATCACTTATGAGACCGAAACCTCAGTGCCAAGAACAAGTAGCTGAGTTACGAGATTGCTATTCCTATTGGTTCCGTTGGCAATAGGTGGAATAGTAAGAGACTGTTCGGCTCTGTTATTGTGAGCGTGGGTAAAAAAAAAAATTTCAATTCAACTTCATGTTTTCTGTCCCACACACAACGTAAAAATCAGTTCAAAACCCATTCTCATTTCCGTTCCCGCCTGTAGGCCGAACAGGCCCCAAACAAATAGAGCAACAGTTATTTGAAATAGACTTTTGTTTCGTGTTATTTCGGTCGTGTTTTATTAATAGTGAAAGAGTGGAAGATTATTCGTAATTGAACTAATTTTATCTCTTGAACAATTTTTTGTTTAAATTACACTATGTAATGAAATAGAGGAATAGATATGTGACCTGCTACTTGTAAAAATCAAGGGTTTAACTGAAAAAAATTCAAGCACAAATCTACTTTTTCTATTTTCAAAATTATATTCAATTCTTTTATATAGGACTTCTATTTTAATCTATTATTCTTTTCGTTTCCAGCCGAATATGTATATTTTTTTAATTTATGGAGGGCTCTGCTTCACACACTCAATTTTTGTAGGGCCCACGTTGCAGTGTCTCTTTACAGAGAATGTTTCACCATATACCGAAACAGAGGATTCACACACACGTACAATAGTTGTAGTTAATAATTATGGTGGGCACAAGGCCACAAGCACAACTCTAAATTAATCTAATTCACTTGAGCCTGAAGGTCCATTTTCATAAGTCCATAGACTCCATACCCAAGTAAACAGTCCAACTTCCCAGTCAATACGGCAACTAACATGTGGCTATCTGTGTGACAATTTCCACACTCAATTAATGGGACAAAAACATGTCCCTATCTTTAGCCCCAAATTTTCCACACAAAAACATACCTTTCACTGCTCTCTCTCTTACAAGCTAATTATGGAACCCAATTTGATGTTTAATAAATCAAGAAGCTGTGGAGTTAAATCCATACTTGATTTTGCCCATACTCAATTGTGGTTCTGCAATTTCAGCTAAAAGGTTAGTTTTCTATATATATATATATATATATATATATATATATTAGAGTTTAGAGTTTAGACACGGTGTGCCTTTTCTTATTTTGACTTACGCAGTTTACCAAGTTAATTTAAATCTCATCTCCTATGTCCAACTTATGACTACTTTTGATTTCCATTAAGACAAACCAAAAAGTGGTGTCAATTGGTGGGGGCAGTGAACTGCAAAAAACACAGCACACTTGAACACGTTCTAGCACACCTTCTGAAATGGCACAAGCAGAGCACACGCCCTTGCATGTTCCGTGCTCACGTATCTGTGTGTCATGCTCCATTATGGGGCTGGGCTGCGGAGTAAGGCACGGTGTGTCATGCCTAAGTGCTGGTCACGCACGTGCATGTGATCGAACACGGTTGGACACGTGCAACTGGGCAAATAGCACGGCAGAATAGTAATAGCTGCTACTGGCACCGGCCCCATCTTTTTGTTGCTCATCCTTGAATAATTCGTCTTTCCCCTACCTTCGGAGATTCGTGTAACTGACTGAATCCCCACCAACACCACCCTGAGTTGGCGTGCAACACAGCATTGCCAAGTGAGAAATGGGATCCACACCCAGATCTGCATATGGCAAATGAGTGGTGCAGCGCAAGATCCAGCACTTGTAACAAGTAGGGGGGTGATTCTGAAGGAGGGACGAGCAGAAAAAACTTGTGCATGTGCACACCACGAGCAGAAAGTGCATGCCATCCTGTGCCATGCCTGTTTTGGCCACTGCACACGCCACGCCGAAGGCATAAACATGTGCCAGAACGGCAATGAGCCCCTGACAAGCATGCACACGCACGGCATGCAAGCCTAGCACTTCACTGGGTGGGGGTAGACAAACTTCTCACACTTTACAAATTACAATAGTGTTATGCTATGCAGATTAATTTTTGAATCCCACACCAAAATGTGAATTATTAGGGGCAGAATTCTGTGAAGTTTCAAGCAAAGAAAAGATATAACAAGAAGTTAGTAGTTTATATATACTACTTAGAAGTTAGAACAGTCTTGTAGTAGTTTGGCCAATTAAGTTTGCCAAATTCTTTGCAATAGTTGGTAATATTGACTACTATTTGCCAATCTACGAATTATCCAAAAATGTAATTTGATGATAGAATAGATTTTGGCCCCCTAAGAGAATGTTTGACTGGTTGTTCGAAGTTACCACACTAAGAAAAGTAATCATAATTTCTTTGAAACAGTTACCGAAGGAGGTGACACCGCAATCTACAGTATGGGGGGCACAACAAGCATGTTTTATTCTGGAGCGGTGGAAGCAGCAGCCGGAACGATCGTAAGCGGTATTGTCTCTTCAATCACGAGGGGATATGAGATGCAGGAGGGACTCGATGTGACCCTGTATAGCCTGCAGCATGAGGTGAGCAAAATCAAATCAGCCATCGAAGCAGCAAGAGGGCGACGGATTACCAACCAAATGTTGCTCGAGTGGTTGGCACAAATAATAGATGCAGCATACCTCGGAGAGTACTATTATCGTACCTTCACAAACCAGAGTTCAGATCCTCCAATGATAGCTAGTACTGAAGGGACAAGCAATTTGATTATTAATTACCCTTCCCGTCGTGCAGCCAAACGCCAGCGGACGATCAAAACCTTGCTTTTTGGCAATGATGTAGACAGGGAACTCCATGATGTACTGAAAATGTTGAAAAGTATTGATATGTGTGTGTTCTTGCAAATGGTGAATGCCCTACCTGAAAAGCCTTTGAAAAGGTATCTCTACACGGACCCCACCTGTTTAATAGGTCGGGGTAAGGATAGAGAGCAAGTTATGAAATTCTTGTTTGAACCTAGCATGGCTGGTGAAAATAATTTAGATATTCTTCTAATATATGGTTCATGGGGAATAGGAAAGACTGCTCTTGCCCTTCACTGTTTCTATGATCCAAAGGTGCAAACTCATTTTTCCTTGAAAATTTACACTCATACATCATATGCTCATAAAAATCATCCTCTTTGGATTTTTGAACTAATCTTAGAACAATGTAACGTCACCAATATAACTAATTTTGATGAGAATACGCTACTAGCCATGCTTAAGCAGAACTTCAGCTCGGAGAAAATTCTTCTCCTGGTGGAGCTACATTGGTATATGGATTTTACGGTTTGGAATGCCCTGTTGGATTGCCTAAGATGTGCAAAACAAGGAAGCAAGATCATTTTAGCAACAAGTTTATCTCATTGCTTTAAAGAGTATAAGAAGATAACAAACCATGAAAGAGTATTGAAGCGGATCCGGCTTGATGGCTTTTCCGGGGACGAGTATATGTTATTTTTCAGGGAACATGCTTTTGGAAGTGCTGACCCAGATGACCATCCTGAGTTAGCAAAAATGGGAGAGGAGATAGCAAAGAATATGAATGGATCAATGTGGGGTGCAAAAATCATAGGCGAGCTTCTGAGAGATAATTTGACCGCTCCATTCTGGTCCATCTTCTTGCGAGACGGCTTTCTAAGCTCATTTCGGACCAATCTAGGCCTTTTTGCAGTTGTGCAGACTATTTCCCAACTGCTGCCCAAGCCTCCCTCGCTGATGGGAAGTTTGGAAATAACATGGGGAGAAGAATCAAAGTTACTTGGTGGATGCACTGAAGTTAAAAGTTTTAAAGAACTTATGGTTCTTGGTCCTAAATATTGTACCCCTGTTATTAAAGAAGGAAATAATTACGGACTGGAGTTTTTGGTGGCCAAACATTTCAGTGGACGTGAATGTATTGTTTTCATTGCAAAGGTAGACAATTGAATTGTATCAGTTGCAGTTTTTATTTTTCATTTACCTATCAGTATAGTAGACAATCTCATTAAATTTTAGCTTTGACTGAAATTTCATCATTTTTCTTCCATTCAATTGCAAAGTTGAGGACTAATCTGTGTGTTCAAATTGAGGATATTGAAGCTTCAAAATTTGGGTTAATTTAGGATAAATTGGATAAATAAACCAACCCTATTGTGTAGTTGCGTGATCCCTAGGTGGGCTTAATAGTGGAATTCAAGGAAACCTTGCAAGCCCGGTTTCATTGTGGTCCTCTTTGGTACCGAGTATTGCTCTCTTTTCTTTGTTATTGTTATGCTTTGGTACAAAGTATGGTCATCAATCCCATGATTTTTTCTTCTCTCTATCTTATAAGTTCCAACAAGATGTGTTAGCTTTTCAATTTAATGACCATTTTTTTTCTGGGTTTTGTGGCCAATAATATAATGCAATGATGTTGTTTTATCATTTGAACCATTGATGCCTTTTCCTTGGTTCACATTTTTAAGTATCTTTCTATTCCAGGTGGGATCCAATAAGGCAGAACAATTTGTTCAGTCATTTCGAGATGCACATGAGAAACTGGTATGGCTTTTTATACTATCCTTGTGTTGGCTTTTACTTTCTTTTTATAGAAAATTTCTGTCTATCCTTGAAATATACTATAATTGTCTCAAAAAGAATGGTAAAATATCTGTTCCTTTTCTTGTTGTTACTCCATGTACCCCTGCTCAATATGTTTTAGTAATGTTCAAGAAACTTGACAAGAGCCCAGTCTATGATACTCTTCATTAAGAGTAGGGTTATTTGTGTATAATTTATGCCAGGAGAGTAAATAAATTTATTCATGAATGTTCGTAATCTTTGGTTTTTTTATAATTTTCAGGTTTATAAAAAGTTGAGTATAGATGATGCTCGGAGTTTAATCAACGCAGCTAGAAAATAACTCAAATCTTTTCTTTCCAGAAAATGTGACTAGTAGGTAGCATTATCTTACCTATGCTTGTACTGAAATGATTTCTTGCAATTTCTAGTTCTGTTTGTTAGTTACTATACTATCATTTTGAGATGGCTTAGGTTAAGTAAAATCACTTTTATATAACCTTCAATTTTTAGTTTTTGTTGGTTTTCATTTGTGATAAATGGTTTACTTATACTTTTTCATTTGTAGATCGATGTTCGGTATTTTTCCTGTTTGATTGGCGTTTTTGTAATTTGAGGGTTCAAATGTCTTCATTTTTTGTGCCTACATCATTCCTTCATTTTTAAATACTTCAATGACTGAAAATTTAAAACTTAAAAATCAAAATAAAACCATTAGATATGATCTCCATCATTTTATCTACATATTTGTAAAAAAAAATATATATATATGACATTTTGATTTGGTTTTTACGTAAATCAATAAGTTGAAAAATCAACGTCTAGAAATTATTAACATATGATAATTTTTACAATCTCTTGATGACAACAAATCAAAGTTAAAATATCATGATTTTTTTCGTATGAATCGATAAAATGTTGTCAATCGTATCTAATGGTTTTATTTTGACTTTTAAGTTTTAAATTTGAGTAAGTCTATGATACTATGCATATCACGGATTGATCTATAACTAGAGGCGTCGTTGCGGCTCTGCCGCAACTGTTATTTTTATGTATATTGGCGTATATAGGAGACATTCTTTTATCTACTTCTGTATGATGGTGAAGCGTGAACATCTAAATATTTGAAACATATTTATATATAAATGTATTACATCTAACATTATCTTGATAGCGTAGTAATAATATATGCATCAGACAACACTAATACTCTCAAATTGATATGAAATATAGTGTCAGAGCATCGCACTGTGAATTTAGGAAAACCTATTTCATGCACATCTACCAGCTCCACCATAAGATCGTATAAATTGGGGAAGGAACTGTCCAATCTGATGACAACAATTGAGGTATCCTTTGTTCCATGTAGTAGGCTGAATTTGTTCAATATAAAATGAGATCAATAAGTATGATAAAGTTATAGCCATACATCTTTCATTTGTGTTGCTCGTGTAAAATTTTGTTATCAGGGAAAAATCAAAAGGGATAATTACTAAGCATTTCAAGTGAATACTAATAATTAAGATAACATTTTGTTATCAGGGAAAAATCAAAAGGGATAATTACTAAGCATTTCAAGTGAATACTAATAATTAAGATAACAGTTCTATGGTATTTGTATATAAAAAGACAAAGGTTTAACTTGGCAACCTTGGGAGTAATCTCTCAAGCAAGGAAATTACAAATATGGGGAAATTATAGATGTGTTGTGTGCCTTATAGAACAGTTGTGCATAGTCCATCATATCCTGTTAAAGTTATATAATGAACAGTGGAACTCGAATCAAATTTCATCATTTATCATGAACATGATGTGCAGAAAGTATGATTTTACATTTCAACTGCCACATTTTAAATTTTATGTTAGTTCTCATGATTTTGAAGATGATGAAGTTAATATACTGTGAATAGTTCCTGTCCTGTGTAAATATCTTCAAAAATAAAAGCATAAGATTAAGTTATGAGAATTATAATACAAGGTACCTAATAACATATATGGTAACAAATAGATCCTACCTTTCAAGCTGTAACGGTAGAATGCACAGAGATACCTTTGCGATCGGCAGCATCAAAACAGAATAAGTTTTTGAGTGGGTCCTCTTTCCCTGATATTGCCTTTATCACCTCCTGTATTATTCACAAATAATTTCAGAAGAGGAAAATGAAGTGTAATTATATTAGAATAATAATAAGGGAAGAATGAATAGATAAGGGTTCCTGGCCAAGAATGTCACCCAGGATAGTACACAGGGCATGACACTCCCATCTTTCCAGCAGGTAATAATCTCTCTAACAGATAATTTGCCAGATGTGACTCTTTCAAACCCTATCATTATCAGATCAAACTTTTCTATATCAACTCAATTGAAAAAATACATATATCAACAAAAATTGTTGGTACGGAAGCCACAGATGCTTCCCAGAAAGATTTGTGATGCAGAGTGCAGCATACAAAATTGTCAAGGGATTAATTGATTGTGTGCAGGATTGATGAATGTTCATACTTCTGGGAAAAATAAAACCTAAATAAATAAAGAGATAAAATGGTAAACTGACCTGAGACTCACACATGTTCTTTCTGACAATGGAAATTGAATCAAAATCAGCAAGAGATATTTCCCCGGGCTTTCGTCCCTCCAACAGCTTAACCTTATCCAAAACTTGAAAAAAACACAGAAATAATCAAAATAAAGAGCAAGTGATCTGTATGAATGCTAGTGAAATTGAATTGTCATTGACTGTTTAGAACAATGTCGGTAAAAAGGGAAAAAGGAGAATAATACCACAATTTCTGTTAATTATCAAGGAGAGGCAGAAACTCATTTTGAAAATGTTATCCACGTGTGCATGCACAAATTATATTGAATTTGAAACTGAATAAAAATACAAAAAGAAAAGAGTTGGAAAGTATTAGTAAATGAGAAATGACTGACACCAACTTAATTAGCATCACAAATTGATTTATAATACAGTTTAAGAATGAAAATTGTTCAAATAACATCAAAAGACAATTTAGAACATGTGGCAGCAAGTATCAGTAAAGGTTAACATAAATGAGAGATAATCTTATGATGGTTGAGGTAAATCCTAAACTCTAAGCAGTAACTGCAATGTGGAAAAATCCTAAACCTTTTGCTGTAGCAATCTTTGCAACAGCGAGAAATTAACCTTATTAACAGTGGCGGAGGTGGCCTTCTTCATTCAGACGATGCATTTCCCAATCGCAACAGAGGTTTTAATAAATTATTGTGTAGTTGCTGCTCTGGGGTCTCCTTTTTCCCTAGCTCCACCTGCGACAACTACACCGAGGGGGATTGCATAAAATTAGAAAATCGCACAAAGTTTTCAAGTGCACAACAGGAAAACTTCATGCAAAATAAGTTGAACTGATGGGAAAGGAAAAGGGAAGGCAGTATAGGAAGAAATTTTGCGATTTGAAATAGCTGTGAAGCACAAAGTACTGATAACAAAAGAAACTGCGAAGAACATCAGAAAATGAATAATGAAATTAAAATAGAGTAGTAGTTATGATTTGTTGATAATATGAAATATAAAAAGTGCAATGTAAATGAATAAAAAAAAATGCTTCAAAATTTATAAAAAAAAAACAAAACGTTCAAGTATTATGTTTGTTGATTCCTTTTTAATTGAGGCGTTCTAGGTAAATGATATAACATATGTTTGTTCCTTTGTAGTTAGCTTACAAAGGTACAATTTAATCACTGGCTTGTGTTTCAACACTTTGATAAAAAAAAATTGAAGACAAATTACTAATGAATAATTCCAGATAAATTGTGACTAAGAATATTCACTACAGTACTTCATGCCATTATGGGTTCCAGCCAAGCTGTTTTAGCTTTTCTACCATGAATATCTGCAACAACTTTCACTTCCCAATACTCTCACTTGATATCCTTCCCATCAAATTGAGAAAGTGAAAAAAGAATTTTAATAACGGCCTTTTTAAGAAGAAAAATAAGAGAAGAAAGCAAAACCCAATAAGATTCCAAAATATATATATCAAATTATCTCAATTGGCTTGAGAGCTTTTGGTATAATTCAGCATAGAAATCAATTTGACACCATACATAAGATTGATATCACATTTTATTTTAACTAAATAAAAGAAGATCAATAACAAAATTTAAGTAAAAGAAGCAACTAAAAAAGGAAGATAGAGAAGAAACAAACCCAAGAATATAGTACCTGCCTTCATGATTTGTTTGAGAAATCAATCCCCTCAATTCCACATTGCCACCTCCGTGAACCAAATTAATCCCTTGTCTTCACCTAGATAAATTAATTCCAATCAGACCAAATGAAATCTTCAACAAATCCAATTCTTGAATGGATTTTCTAAAACCCAGAATAAGAAGTAGACACCATTTGTTGTCCATGTTCGAGAGCAGCATCGCTAAAGACCTTGAAAGTAGGGTAGCAACTGACCCTGCTACTGTCGGAGAAATTGGATGCCAATCGCATCTCCTCCCCACTCACCAATTCCTCTCCATTCGTCATGTGTAGTGATGTACTCCTCCCCAGGTACAGGTTGACTCTCAGCTCCTTATCTGAAAATATGGAGTCATGGAGATTTGTAAAATGTTCACGATAATGGGAAGCGTGAAAACAAAATTTTAAGTGAAAAATAATGGGAAGCGTGAAAACCTCAAATCTCTAGAAAAAAAATCTCATCATCAATGTATGAAGGTCTTAAAACTAAAATTTTATAGATGTGTTGTATAACTTAGGAGAAGCTGAGAAAAGGAAGAGTTTGGATGTTGTAGATGTGATGATTTCTAGAAGCCATGATTTGTAAAGGTTATAAGTCTTAAAGTTGGCTAAAGTCGTTATTTGTTTTATTGTATTCACTCTCAAGTACAGTTCTAAGGGAATTTATAAATCAGAAAAGTAACAGAAAACACTATTACCTTCATATGACAATCAACAACCGTAATGTATGCAGTTGCAGCCCGGCTCCTGTGAAGCGAGTTAATATTTTTATATTAAATAACAGAACTGTAAACATCAGAAAATTCACTCGAATTAAAACTGTCATGTTTGTTCGGAATCATCACTTTGAAGACGTGGTTTATTTAAAACAATGGGAATTTGACTGAAATTTCTAGCTTTCAGACATATTATACCAGGCAAGGTTCCTTTGTGAATTTATGCATTCAATATACTTAATTGCCGCTCAGAACTCCTGTTCCCACTAAATCACATGTGAAAGACTTCAAGTAGCCCCTATTTATTCAGGGAATCCTATGAAAATCAAATAAAAAACAACCAACTTATAAGGAATTCACACCAGTCTAGATGCGCCCCTTTCTAAAGCTTGGTGGGAAAAATAATAGAGGGACAGAGAAAGGGAGAGGGAGAGGGAGAGAGACTTAAGTCTTATAGCAAAAATATAATCTAGTCAAGTACCTTTCCACTCTCCCGCAATTCATCTTTCTACACATTGCATGATAATAACAAAAGAAACCATATCAAAGATTGAACTTACCCGACAATCCGACCACGACTCTAACAATCACAATGATAAAAAAGAGAACTGCAAAGGAAAAACCCAAAATGTTAACAATAATTATGGTAGCTTTTATTACATTGCAAATATAAATCATAAAAATTTCATGTAGGATTGGTTGGATGCTTTTATTAAGTTCTAGTACCTTATTCGTCACATAGTCCAAGGCTTGAAATTCAAAAGAGAACCGAGTAAGTTTAAAAGTGACCTGCCTAAAATCTAGTCCAAGATAGGCACAAATTAATTTATCAGGGATTTGAAGTTAAAACTAATCCAAATCCAAACTGATTTAAATTTTTATTAATCTATTTGATTGTCATCAGTACAATTATAAACCTAACAGATCTGAAGAATCTAGTGGATCCAAACTGATTAGTTATCTTACGGAGGAATTTTTTACCTTGTTCGTAGTTTCTTGGAAGGTTCTTCTATGAGAGTTGTCTTGCAGGCCTCTTATTAGCTGTTGTTGCAGTCTTTGATTCTTGGTCAGAGCTGCACATATATGAATTTGGTTTTTCATTTATGAGCCATATAAATATCATACAAATAAGTCTCAGTTAGATGTTCATGTAATTAAAGCAGATTGTAAGAGGCTATGATATAGTCCTACCGGCTTGATCTAATCACTTCACAATGATAGAAGATGGAGCTTGGTACCAGGTAGGTTGTGAGGTAATTTCCTTAAATCATTTCTGACAAGTAACAGAGCTTCAAATCAGTACCACATAGTGCCACAATTTGATTCCTACAAAGAAATGCTCAACAAAATTGAGTCTTATACGAGTGTCAGTAATGGTCTCTACTGAGCACCAATTGGAGCATGATTATCTTTTGTGACATAAAGAGTCCCACTCTGTTTATCAATTGGAATCTCCCAATAATTTTTTTTTGGTAGTATGAAAAGGGTTAACTGGAAGTAACCGACGAAGGGTAAAAAAAAAAAAATTATGGCCACAAATTAGTACAAAACAGCCCCAATTTTAACCCAAGGAAATTTTATTAAAATTAGATTGGATCACAGCAAGGACTAAAAAAAACAATTAGTGCCTGGTATTTGTAAATTTTTTTCAAAAAGGTTAAAAAAATTTACTTAAATCACATATCTCTGGTGTTTCCAAATTCTTCCCTAATTAGAAGGCAGGAAGAACATTTTCATTATTGGAAGTTCAAATTCATCTAAATTCGATAGATCAGTTATATACCCGGTTATCCCTGAGTTTGTATCCAAAATTCCTAATCGTGTTTCTACCTTGAAGCAACCAGGTGGAATAGAAAATGACCAATTAAAGCGGTGGTGGAATGCGGGAGAATCTGACCAGGAGATTGAAGCGGAGGCCATCCAGATCTGCTGTACACTGAAGAACAATTGCCTGTAGAAAGAGAAAGGAGGCGGAGAAGTGGAAGAGGGGAGTAGCGAAACTGAGCCACTGTCTCGAGAGTGGAAGAGATAGAAGCGGAAGGGGGGGTTTCTAGCGCGCCAACAGGGAAAGGAAAGGAAGGGAGTGAAGAGGGGACGAAGTCAGGAGAAGACACGTAGCGTTGAGTACCACGTGGAGAACGGGAAAGAATTCGGAGAAGACAGGTAGCAGCAAGAGCGGACTTGGCGAAGCAGAGAAGAAGGATTTTTCTGAGGACGTAAGATGACGGGAGCAAATTATGATCTGATCCCTCAATATTGCATCGGAAGGCTGGGAGAGGGGGTGTCACTGTTCATTGCTACAGTAACACCCCATTCAACTTTTATGGTTTATAATATGGTTCAATATTTTTGTTTTCAAAATCTTAATGGTCGATCCGAAACGTTCAACATGATTCCCATATGAATATCTACTTGTAGATCGAATTTTATATTTTTTATAATTTTTTTACTATTTTTTAAGATAGGTAGAAAATCACTATTTTTTTTAAGATAGGTAAAAAATCACTTGATCTGAAAATTATGGACCATTCAATAACAGTGATTTTCTACCTATCTTAAAAAATAGTAAAACAATTCTAAAAAATATAAAATTTGGTCTGTAAATACATATTCATATGAAAATCATTTTGAACAGTTCGGATCCATCGTTGAAATTTTGAAAACAAAAATATTGATTCGTAGTACGGACTAATTGTGATATGCATAGTATCATAGACTCACTCTTTAAATTATGAGTTACTGAAGTTTTTAAAAATGGAAGAATAATGGAGACACAAAAAATGAAAGCATTTGAACCTTCCTCTTGTAATTTATTGGTAATTAATGACTTATTGATTAATTGAAGCTCAGGCCACAAGTAAAAAGGGGTGTGCTATTTTCAGTGCAAAAAATATTTTTTTGAGAGTCTAAGAAGATTTTTTTTGGCTTAATCTCAGTTTTGTCCTCAATTGAGAACTTCTTATTTTGACTGAATCATAATTAACTGTACTTTTTACTTAGTGTACTTTTTACTTTTAATCTTGTTGTACTTTGACAGTTAGTGATAGTTAACTGTACTCATTGTAATTTTACCCTTCCAGAAGATTTTAATTTTTTTTAAAATTATTTCTATCATTTCTATTCTTCTAGAAGTTTTCAATATTAATCTTATTTGCCTTTTTTTTCTTAAATTTGTCATCTTTAAATTTTTTTTTTTTACAAAAAATATGTAAAAATAATAGATTAAAACTTTCAAAAATGAATAATGTAAAAAAAGCTACATAAACTGTAATAATTAAGAAAAAAATCTAAACAACATGAATACTGTAACAATTAATAATAAAAACTGTAACAATGACGATAAAATCTATAAGAAATAAATACTATCAAAAATATTATAAACAAACATAACTTTGTTATCCAACAAACACACACTAGTGGAAAAGTCACAATCTGTGTCGGTTATATTCGCATATCTGTGTCGGACCACCGGGCGACACAGATAAGGGCGACACAGATTTTTGTGTCAGTTCAGCAACCGATACAGAAATTTTTTTGTGTCGGTTCTAAAATGAACCGATACAGGTTTGGGGTTCCCAATATAATTATTTTTATTCTTCCTTAATTTGTGTCGGTTCATAATTATTGACCGACACAAATTCACATTTTGTAGCGGTTTTTTATTGATATCCGACACAATTTATGCCATTTGTGTCGGTTTTTACCCAACAGCCGACACAATATCAAGTTTGTGTCGGTTTTTATCATTTAACCGACACAAATGTTTTATTTTCTGTATGTTACAAAAATGACTTTTTGTATCGTTTATTTTAGGAACCGACACAGTTTTTTATTTTATTTTGAATTATTTTTTTTATTTTTGGCCAGCTACCATATATATTGCTAGCCTATATTTGCATTCACACATCAAAAATTAAATGTAGCACCCAAATTAAATGAGAACCCGAAATTATTCTTACACATCCTAAATTAAATTAAAACCTAAATTATTGTTACACATCCTACAATTATCGCATCCTAATTAAATTGTTCTGCTTGGATGGGCGATTTCTTTAATGAAAAAATTAACCCATATGTTTCGAATGCTATTGAACTCCGCATTAGTGTATGCCGTCGCCACTTCAAATTCCTGCATTTTTTAAATGATTCAAAAATGCAATTAATTATTTATTTAATTGAATTTGGAGCAATTAAAGTTACGTTTAGAAGATATAAATGCATATGTACCTTCATGTTTGGAAAAGTATCGAGGAAGCGATTTATTAGGTCATACACATACGTACAACATGACATAATAGGCACATTCCCAACCGTCCTTTTGTTGCCGGCACTATATAACACATGAAAATATTAAAGACTTAGCATTTTTCAGAAGATGGACTTTAGCAATTCATAATAAACCGAAACAATTTTATAAATGGTAAATTTTAGACGAAAGCACTACATTACCTTGGGCCTTAGGACTTTCAACTTATCGCTTTTTCCGATTCCTCCGGTTGCCTTCTCGACGACCCAGGGACTGTTGAAATATCAATACAGTGAAGAATTAGAAGTTACAAGAGATATTCGAAAGGATTAGCAGATTAAATTTGAAACACTTACTCATCGAGCGCGTCGATGATCGCAAGATATCTTTTTTCCTTTCCTTTGTTAGAGGAATCGAACACGTATAGCTCACTTTCTAATGGCCGGAGCACGAGCAATACCCAATGCTCCCTGCATGTTAGGTTTGTAGCATGTCATATCCTATAATGTCTAAGAAATTAAAGAAATTTAATACAATTGGAATATATATATAGCACTAACCCCTGATGATACGGTATGAATATCAACTTTTTGTCCCGGTTGTGGCGCAGAGCTTTTTTAATGTATGCATCGCCAAAGGCCTTCTCGTTCTGATCACCATCTAACCAAATGGCTCCGTGTGTCCTCTCGGGGTCCATAAAACCGATAGGAATCCCTGGTAAGTATTCCCTCTGGTGTCTGTACGCAAACCTGCAAAAAGACGTACGTGTGATCTCCAATTTAGAAAATTAGAATTAAAAACCAAAATTATGTCATTATTATGAATATTAACTCACAGCATGAAGATCTTAACAATTGGTGCGCTAAGCCAGTCAGTCATCTTGCACAGGAACGAGAAGTCATCTGCAATGACGGTTATGGGATCTGTTTCATTGAAAAGGTCAGGTGGTACTTGGATTTGAAATAGATATTCATTCTGGCGTAGAAACCGATCACGCAGAGTCCTGTACATTACTCCCAGCCTGGTGAAATTGATTGTGTCGAAACCCTTGTACCCCCTTGGAGAAAACATCCGAGGGCTACAAAACGGTACCGATTCTTTGCGTGGTTTCTGCAGTGAGGACCAAAAATGAAGGCACGTAGCTTTTAACCCTACCATATATATAGATATATAAATTTACAAGTAATAAAAATATAAGTTTCTTACCTCATCGAGAGATATCAGCGTCATCGGCCACGCAGTAAAACTGCCAATGGCGTCGCGTACCAACACGAGTTCACCATTTGGCACAGGTACCAGGGTGTCTTCTTCACCTGGAACAGGAGCATCCACAGTCACCCTCGCATGATCATCCGGTATAAGCATACCGTGAATCACTCCGCCTTCAAGGACCGAGAGATTGATTGTCCCGGTGGCCACTTGAACCTTATTCCCATCGCGAAGCACCTGGAGTTTGCAGCTTCGTTCTGACGGCTGTAAATATGTACCCTGTCTTACAATTAATGAACCAACATTTATATTGAAATGGAAAAACATGTATTTATTTGTACTACCTGAGCCGGATCAAAAAATGGTCATGCTTGAACTGACTGGCAGCTGCTCTGAACGGCTTTCGGGCTATCGGCTATGATTGGTTCAGTCCGTTGGCCCATCACAGCAAGGACACGGCATCAGCCCATTCCCAACACCTGCCATATATTCCTCAGCAACTTTCATAAACTCGTCAACACCTGCTATATATGTCACACCCCAAACCAGAATATCTGGATTAATGTGTGATCAACCTCGCCTCGTGTTTATTAATCAACTAAACACGCAAGGCTGAGAGTAATCATCAATATGCAACGGAAGCGAAATATAAATATATAAATCAAAAGTCAAACATCAGTCACATATCAGTAAATACACATACATATAATACAACAGTCTATGTCACATCCAGAACATAATCTAAGCAAAAGATAATACATGATCTACCAATCCCGTATACAGAAGAACAAATACAGATTCGCAGATCAAATCAGGTGATGATCCTAACGGTCAAGCAGAGTGGCCTTCGGGAACAGCTCCTGACAACTCCAGCTGCGGATCGTCAGACGCTGTACCTAAAACCCACGAAACAACTTGTGGGTGAGCGATAAATCGCTCAGTATGTGACCCAGAACTATTTCCTCAGGGATCCTCTACGGTCAAAGCACTTTTATTTATAAATCTAAGTACAATTATGCTTGTAAATAAATATGCACGTGTGAACCTATATCAATATCTAATAAAAACGAAAACATTTTTAATCATGATGCGAATATCCTATTATGCCAACATGCGAAAGTTTCCCCAAACAAAAATCCAAGAAGAATATACTATTGATAGTCAAATCGGGAAAATCAGTATCGGAATACTGAGTGTAGAATTTATATAATAATAGTACGAATAATAGTCACCCCGTGCTGTGCTAATCGGATCAAAGATCCTCAAGACATGTCTAAGGACTGCGATCATAGAGTCTAGTGATACACGGTGCCTAGTGACACCGAGCACTACTCACAAGTTATAACACGCTAGCCGATGAACATATCTTACTTCGGTGTTTGTTCCTTACTCTAAAACGATCCATAACCAAACATATAAAATAGGAGAAATCATACAATGCAAGTCGTAAAAGTTGTCAATCTCATCCCTCATGAGCAGGTGAGAACTCTACCGTCTGGCCAGATCAATAGGAAAAGGGACTCGAGATCGGTCCCACGTATCAAGGCTCGAGATCGGCCTTCGTTCTAGGCAATGTAGCTCCTAATGTAGGTGGAGATCACTCCAGAATCGTTCGTGCCTCAGAGCTCGAGATCGGCCCGCACGTAATGGTAAAATGATCGAAAATTATAGATATAATCAAGGTTTATACATATAATATAAGTCCTAGAAGACCATCCGGAAAGTCAAGTGACACCCCGGCTCAATGGCTGCGAGGCCGACTCGTGTCCCATACCACAAGTCGGAGCGCAGTCATTCGGTCTCTACTCAGCCCTCACCAAATGCATGCGTATGATTATGCAATAATATATATATCACCTTCTACGAGAAGAAGGCAATCTAATAACCTAATATTCTAATAATAATATATATAATATTATTTAATTACCTTACTCCTAATAAAACAGTAAATTATTTTATTTATCGGGGTTATGCAATTCTACCTATTGTGCAGAAGAGATAAACATGCTCTACAGTTTAATGCATCTATTTAAAATAAAGTACAGATGACAAGTCAAGTGGAACGACTTGGTAAGAGTACGCCCACAAAAGAAAATAATTCAGATATCCCACACCTGTAGGGCTGAAGACGCAGAGGCTAACCCTCGGAAAAGATAGTGGAATCCTCGCAAGCTCCGATCAGCACGTCAGTCGGATCGGACCACAGGTCAGACTCGTACGGAATATGTGGATCTGAAATTACGTAATTTAAACTAAGTAAGAATCTACGTCAGATTATACTAACCCTCGTCCCCAATAAATGTGTTTTTGTTAAATCCTGGATTATTTCAATTTGTAAAAATTTCCGATTCGGTCAGTCGAACACTGATTATTAACTTAATATTTGCTAATGATTTAGTCAGATACTGATCATTCACTTTCATTTAATTTAATCTAAGTTAAGATAAAGACTAACGTTATTTCCAATATTTCAATTTGAAGGTGAGTTGTTAGCAAAAACTCTAGTGTCGAAATATTAACAAACTAGTTAATCGCAAGTTACGATATTCTACGCGGGGATCTACTTACTTTGATCTATTTTAATCTAACTTGATTTCAAAAATAAATAAATAGTACTTTTAATATTTTAATTTGAAGATAAATTGTTTTACGTAATTTAGTTCATTGAATTATATTCGTAAAATAACCACGTCGCTCACTACGGTAATTTAATATGAACTTTTAAGTTACTTCAACTGCTTTAACTATATATTATGTTTAATTAATTAAAATAAGTCATAATAAAAAGATCTGACTGATCTGATTCGAGTCTTGAAATTTATTTCAACAATAATTAAGTCTATTAAGTAATTATTCGATAAAATATGTGTTACTTAATTACCTATCTATACTAATACGTATAAGAATCAGAAATATATTTTGTATTAATTACTTGTGCTAATTCATATGACAATTACGTTTACTATATATAAGTTACATGATTAAAACATGTTATTTAATTTATTATCAAATAAGAATATATTTCTAATACGTATAATACCAATGTGCGTTGGTTATCTATGATCTTTATTGGTACGTTAATGAGGCGTATTTCATATGTATAAAATAGAGGAACGATTAGAAATTGTAATTACTTTTATTAAAAATAACTTGAAATTATTCTAACTATGTATATAGACTAAAAATACGTTGTTAATTAATTATTCTAATTAAATTTACGAGTTGGGTCGATTTACATAGTTTATTTCGCCAGAATGTTCGTAAGATAATTAATCGCGAGTTACGATAAACTATTCGTGTTCCACTTAATTTAATCTATTTCGATTACTTGGCTACTTTGGTTTTACTTATTTTGACCATAAGCATTTTAGTCGCTCGAAATTCAATTTTTAAAAGTAAATTTATAAATTATAACCCCTAATGCTATTACATTACAAAATGTGTAATTTGTATAAATATTACTAAATGTGTATTTAGTTTTTATTATAGTTTAGTTATTTTATATTTTAGATGCAAAATTTGGTTATCAAATTTTAAAACGAAACCTTTAACTAATTTATGTGTTTTTAATTATTAATAACTAAGTCATGAAATTCGTTATTTTATTGCTATTCTAACTATACCGTTAATTCGTCGTTTCGAATCTATGTATAAAATAATATTTTTCGTTGCTAATTAGTTGTCCTAATTAATTAGCAACCATTTTTGTTTACGTTTCAAAAACGTTTAAAACATTTTAAATTTAAAAGCTCGTTGTTACACATTAAATTTTTTTTAATGCGTTGGGTGTTTTATTTACTATTTGTTTCGGGATCATATAATGTCCAATATCGGGCGAACATATGCTCAATTCATGTTATGAGCTATCTATAGAGGCAACAATGCCCTGGACTTTTCTAATCATTTCCCGAGCTAATTTAGGTTTACGTAAGCATCCGATTCTCATTCGATTCCTTATAAAACCTAAATTTTAAAAGCCGCGTTTTTATCCGACAATCACGCCTTTTGGAACAATCCAGATACCATAATTTTATCCAATTTTATCCCTTTTAATTTTCACTTCAGCCAAGTACAATCCGAGTCCAAATTTTAAACAAAATCCCAACTTTTGCATTTAGGTTCCAACAATTTATTTTATCAGTCTAAGGTTAAAATTTCACACAAAACCCTTGAATTTAATTTTATTTACATATAGGTCCCTGTCAAGTCAAAGTCCGGTTAGGATAATCACAGTACAGTACCAACGGTATCACTGGGCCAGTACCACTGGTACTGGCACCGCACACTCACAAGCACATAGCCAAACAGGGGTAAAACGAGCACCAGCAACAACACAAACAAGCACAAAACCACAGCACAGATCGGTATCGAGGTACCACTGGTACCTCTCTAAACCACGTAACATACCTCACAAAGGCCAGAAACAGAAAGGAAAACGGGGTTTGAACCCTTACCCGATAGGAAGAGGGTCCCAAGCGGGATACTCGAAATACGACCAGTTCCAAGCAAGGGCTCGCCACGGCCGTCAAGGAAAACGAAAGTCCGAGCACCCCCAATAAATGGCACCGCCAAGCACCACAAACAGCGCAAGGCAACAAGAGACAGAAATCGCAAAACCAAACAGACTAACCCAAAACCAAAACCCTAGGGTTTTGGGAAATCAGCAAGCACAGAGGAACAAGAGAGAAGAGAGAAAGAGATTTATTTTCTCAGCACATGAGCGAAGGCAAGGGAGAAAACCAGAAAACCAAAACGAGAGAGAGAAGAGAGATTTATAACCGTTCGAAGGCAACGCACACGCAACCGGGCCAAGGTGTCAACGACGCCTGACATCCGTACTGCGAAATTCGTCGCACGCACGAGGGCGATGCGATGGGAGCAGGTAGCACGGCGGGGTTCGTAACCCAAAAGCGAGAGAAAACGCGGGATCCCTCTCCGCTCCCCGTCTCCAGAAGAGAGAGAGAAATCGCCCCAGTAGGGCCTGCGCGCAGAGAGGAAAAGAGAGGCAGCGGGGGAGAACGAAAAAGAGAGAGAGGGGAGGGGTTTATAAAAAGGGGCTGCTTTGAGATTCGTGCAAGATAGAGATGAACGGTTCAGGTTTGTCTCAAAATTAAAAGAGAAAGAGAGTGCGGATCTCAACTCAATTTGGATGGAATTTGGAATTCATTTCCTTCTCTAGGAAGGAAAAAAGAGAGAGGAGGGATTTTAATGAGGTGGGGTCCACTAGCAAAAGAAATTTGGAGAAATGAGAGTTTGAGGTGGGATTCGTGTGGTCATTCGTGTGTCGAGTCATTTTATTTTCTAAATTATTGTTGTAATTTTCTAATCTAATTTATTTAATTCGAATCAATTTTCTTAATTGAATTTTAGGAATTTAATTGGTTCAGTGAAATCGAAGTTTTATTATGATGCTTTTAATGAGTACTTATTTATAATCTAATTCGTTCGTTAATTAACTAAAAATTTTAATTACTCGTAATTATTAATTATTAGTGTAATTAATTAACTTAAAATTTACAGAATATAACAATATATTCATTCGACAGACGTGATGCCTCGTACATCCAACTGCGGTCCATCTGTAATTAATTATAAGAAAACACAATTAATCAAGCACACTGTTGGGCTTAAGTGTTCACAGTAGGGCTTATATGGGCCGGTTACCATCTTATCCCACTCCTTGAATACTCTGTCTCAGTAGTGAACACATATTAGTCGTGCTTTAGTATTTAGGAAAATTTCGGCAGCACTTCCCCTCAGTTCCCCGAATATTCGGGGAACTAATATGGGGAAGTGCTGCCGAAATTTTTCTAAATACTAAAGCAGGACTAATATGTAGCCACATCCTAATTGAGACAGGGTATTCAAAGAGCAGTCCCAAAACGGGGACTATTCAAAATTAATCCCTAATGGATTAATTTTGAACGGGTTTCACAACCTAACGGCACTAATTAATTCGGTTGTGGCTCGTAAGACAATACTCTACCTAGCTATAGACACATCTAATTAACTACAAACGTACTCTTATATATCAAAATACACTACCATACACAAACAACTAATTAAATATGAGTTTTAGGATGTACTTACAATGTAGATAGATGTCGGATCGAGCGAGATGATAAAAGAGATCGTTGCACAAATCCACTACCCTATATAAAGAACAATAAATCCTAATTATTCTAGTTTTTACAAAAATCCCTACATTTAGCTAATATAACCCTAATTATTAATTTACATGCATAATTATTATTATTTTTATTTTTTTAGGGTTACACCCATGAAGTTTGATAAGATGATCATTTAGGGTTTACATATGCATGAAATTTCCTAGTTGATCATAAATTCATAAAAAAAAATTCACAATACCATTCAAGTACCATGCACCACCAAGCTTAAAGATTACCTAGCTAATTTAAAAAGGAGACCATTAAATTCGGCCAATTAATACATACCTTGCTTAAGGGTGATCAAGTGATCTCTTGTCTTGATCAACTAGGAATGCCACCTCATTTTGATAATCAAAATAGAAATCTAAATATGTAGCTAGCTAAGATCACAATCCACAGTTGTTTTCGCAAAGAGAGAACAGACAGAACGGTTGAGACCTCAAAAACCTAATTTCAATCCGCGCTGTTGTGACTATAATAAAGAGATGAACGATCTGTATCGGTTCAATACAAAAAACCGACACTGAAAACTGATCTGTATCGGTTAATTAATGTGTGATACAAATCTGTAACTAATCTGTGTCGGCTGATACAGGAGAACCGATACAGATTTGGTCTGTGTCGGCTAATACCAGAGAACTGACACAATAATTTGACAATCTGTGTCGGTTCTTAATTAAGGAACTGCTACAAATAATCTATGTCGGTTTTTTAATTAAGAACCGACACAGATTGTCAAATTATTGTGTCGGACAGCATATTAGCCGAGACAAAATATTTTTTGTGTCGTATATTTTTAATTAACCGATACAAATTGTTTTCTGTATCGTTTTTCATTATTTGCCGACACAGATTGTGATTTTTCCACTAGTGACATAGTTTGTCTAAATAACATACTTACAAACTTAAAAAACCACAACCTTACAAACTTTGTCCAAATAACATACTTATTCCAACAAACAACATTACAAAGTTTGTCCAAATAACATACTTGTGATAACATTTTCAACAAACACAAATTTTCAAATAAAATTCTTAGAGCAGAGATATTTGATGTTCATTGTTAAGATGCGTAAGAAGCTTCATTGTGAGAATCGGACGCTCCTTTGAGATGTCTTCCTTCAATGCAAAATAACACAAATCTTACAATTAAAACAACAAATATTAGTATTACAAAGAAAATAATGCTGTAACAGCTGTAAACCAATAATGTAACTTAATGATTCAATACTGTAACAACTGTAAAACAAGATTGTCTATCAATGATTATCCAATACTGTAACAAATGTAAACAAATATTGTAACATAATGATATAATACTGTAATACAGTGGTCCAGTACTTAGAAATAAAAAAATACCTGAGTAAAGTTAAGAGGAAGGTCAATGATTATATTGTACACTATGCGCAAGACGAAGACAGCGCAGTCCATTGACTTTTCATCTTGCTTCAGGCAATCATTGAATTGGGTGTTAACATCTCTCCATTATGAACCCGAAAGGAAAATGAATCAAACAAATAATAAAAAATTAAAGGAACAATTCTATGAAACATTACCACAATACTACCAAGGAATAATTCAAAATAAATACTCACCATTCCTCCATGCAAGAAACCATTTGAGCCAAGTAAGGGTTTGATGGTGAAACTCGTAGTACGAATCATTTTCACTGTGCGATGTGTAATATTGTAACTCCAGAAGAGGGAGATCCACTACAATAAGGATCCAGTGGTTCCGTTTACACATCAGAACAAACAACCATTTTACAATGTCAAACTGTGGCCCAGATAGTTGAGGAATTGACACAAGAGCTTGTTTCTTAGTGAAATAATGCATTACAATCTGTATTATAAAAGAAATAATAATGTAACAAATGCAAACTAATTCTGTAACAAATGTAAACCAATAATGTCTATTGTATCAAAACATGTGAAGATCATTAACAAATATTTTAACAAATGCAAACTAATACTGTAACAGATACAAACCAAAACTGTAATAAATGCCAAGCAATACTGTAACAATTCTAAACCAATATTGTAATAATTCTAACTAGAAACCCTGAATACTTAAAAATTGGACAATGTAAACTACAAAAAAATGTAAATGAATTGATAGAAAAGGAGAATAATAACTTACTGAAGTATACGGTGAAATAAAAAACCAAGGAGGAACCACTGGAGTTTCAAATTACATCACCTGCAGAACAACCTCAACAAGTTGCACAAACAATGATTATCCAATAATGTAACATAATCATCTAATATTGTAGCATAATGATCCAATATTGTAAAAAATATACAGGTACATCAATGATTATCCAATACTGTAACAAAGTTAAACCAATAATATAATATAATGATCCAAAACTTAGAGATAAAAACAGTAAAACTAAAAAAAAAATACCTGACTGAAGTTATGAGGAATATCCGTGATAATATTGTAGACAATGCGCAAGATGAAGATAGCGCAGTCCATAGACTTTTCCGTTTGCTTGGGGCAATCCTTAAATTGAGTATTAACAGCTCTCTATCCTGGGTTATCTGAAAGGAAAATGAATCAAATAATTTATACTGTAACATAATAATTCCAATACTGTAACAAATATCAACCAATACTGTACATCAATTAAAGATCTAATACTGTAACATAATGATCTAATAAATCAATATTAACTATTATAGATCAATAAATCCAATACTGCAACATAATGATATAATACTGTAACAAATTTCAACCAATATTGTACATTAATTAATATAATGATGTAAGTCAATAAATTCAACAGAGTGAATACTGTAAAATTAACAGGGGGAATACTATAAAACTACAACATTAACACTCCAGATCGTCTCTCTTTCGTATCTCTTCTAGATCACTTTTCTCTCAGATCTCCTCTCAGATCGCCATTCTCTCAGTATGATACAAGTGAAAATTCATTGAAAATTAAATTGCTATCTAATATCCTTTCCGATATAAAATAATAAAACACTATCTCACTTACTGTATTTTCGCACAATCAAACCCACGCTGAGTGATATGCTCTGTTTCAACAATCGATCATTAATCTGAATAAAACAAAAAATATCAAATTAAGATCTGATTAAATTCAACCAAATGGAGAGAAAGAGGGAAGCATCTCACTGATAATAATCATAGATTTCTCAAAGTGCGTATCAATGGACTAAACATCAGAAAGCCTCGAAGCGAATTTAACTCCAGAGGAGAGCGGAGCTTAGAGACAAGAGGAAGCCTAGACTAGGGTTAGCAATCGGTTTAATATTCTTCTCACCGTTAAAAGTATGAGATCAGAGCCTGGAGTATGCTTGAACTTCGATCGATTCTTCTCACAGCTCAAACTTTTGTTTCCGTGAAGACAGAAAGAGAGATCGGAAAGAGAGTACTTTTGTTTCTCGTGAAGAGAGAAAGAGAGATCGGTAATTATTTTCAAATACATATCAGAAAATGTTTATAATAAAAGGCCGGACATATAAAACGTGGTTTTGGAAGTTACGGGAATATTCCGGGGAGAACGGTTAAAACCATTAGAAGCTGATTCAAAAATAGCTTGGGTAAAAACTGGGTACAAAATTATGGGTATAAGAACCATTTCTCTATTTTTTTTATTTAATATTTTATTGTCATTATTAGGTTACAACAAAAATTTCAAAAAATTAAAGATTACTATAAACAAATTGAATATACTCATTTCCTTTTAATTTGGTTTACTAGTAATTGGAGTATAATCCCCTTACATGCTCTGTTGCTTAAGAATATATTTAGCAACATTGAACACAACGCATACAGGTGTATATATTACATAGACCAATTATCAAGTAATGGTCTTTAGTTTGTTAAATTGAAATCAATATTGAATTTTTTTTGTGGCATTCGGCAATTTCTGAAATTATAGGGTAACAATTAATAGATGGTTGATGTCACAGAAAATGCATCGATCTGTTTTGTTTTTCCTAATAAGCTATTTCTATATTTCAGTAGTAACTTCATGTATGTATTAACTTTCTTAATTAATGAGATAGACATAGGAGACCGAAAGAGTTAAAGGACAAAATAGATATCTAGAGAAAAAAAGTTTTTCTTAGCTCTCAATATTGCAATAGTTGAGCTGAAAATAACACATCTCTTGAAAAAAAAAAAGGATGACAAATATTGATGAATTTCAGCATATTTTTGAAAATCGGAATCAATTAGTTAACCGTAGAGAAACGGTCTGAATTTGCCGAGTAAACTCAGAGCTCGGATTTTTTTTTTTTTAGAAAAAACTTATTTTGTATTATGTAAAGTTAGTGTATAACCTGCAACATAGTGACATGTTGTGTTTTCCCTTCAAAACTTATTGGATATGTTTCAATGGTAAATCCAAACCGTTGAAACCGATATACTTTATAAGTGATGCATTTATATGCAAAAATTATAATTTTTTAAATTAATTTGGTATAAAATCATGCGGAATAAAAAAAAATAAAGAATTATAAATTAATTTTAATACATTCATTTTTCATTATATTTTAATCGCTTAAATACGTACATACTAAATAAATGCAAAATTTTATAAATTTTGTATATAAATACATCACTCGTGAAGTAGATCGGTTCCAACAACAGTTTGGTTTTATCATTTAACTTTTATTCAGTAGATTTTTTAGAGACTATGACGACATATGCATGTTACTATATACAGATAGCACGCAAGTCTTTTTTATTTTCTAATATAAAAATATTTTTTTCATAGGCCCATCTTTTTATTCAAAAATTTCCTTTTCTCCGATGACAATTATTAGGCCGGTACAAACTAAAACGATCAATACGAAGGACAACTGTACCAGTAACATTAATTACTCGCTGTTTTATTTTTGGACCAATTATCACTTATGAGACCGAAACCTCAGTGCCAAGACCAAGTCAATACGGCAACTAACATGTGGTTATATGTGTGACAATTCCCACACTCAATTAATGGGAGAAAAACATGTCCTTTAGCCCCTTATTTTCCACACAAAAACATACCTTAGCAATCTATTTCTGGTGGAGTCATTTCATCGAACACGTTTCCTCCTTCCCCTTCCCCCCTCTCTCTCTCTTACAAGCTAATTATGGAACTCAATTTCATGTTTAATAAATCAAGAAGCTGTGGAGTTAAATCCATAATTGATTTCGCCCATACTCAATTGTGGTTCTGCAATTTCAGCTAAAAGGTTAGTTTTCTATATATATATATATTAGAGTTTAGATTATAGACACGGTGTGCCTTTTCTTATTTTGACTTACGAACTTATGACTACTTTTGATTTCCATTAAGACAAACCAAAAAGTGGTGTCAATTGGTGGGGGCAGTGAACGGCAAAAAACACAGCACACTCAAACACGTCCTAGCACACCTTCTGAAATGGCACAAGCAGAGCACACACCCTTGCATGTTCCGTGCTCACGTATTATGGGGCTGGGCTGCGGAGCAAGGCATAGTGTGTCATGCCTAAGTGCGGGTCACGCACGTGCATGTGATCGAACACGGTTGGACACGTGCAACTGGGCAAATAGCATGGCAGAGAAGTAAAAGCTGCTACTGGCACCCGCCCCACGTTTTTGTTGCTCATCCTTGAATAATTCCTCTTTCCCCTTCTTTGGTTTAGCCACTACACACTCCACACTGTAGGCATAAGCATGTGCCAGAACGGCAATGAGCCCCTGACAAGCATGCATGCACACACACGGCACACAAGCCTAGCACTTCATTGGGTGGGGATAGACAAACTTCTCACACTGTACAAATTACACTAGTGTTATGCTAAGCAGATTAATTTGTGAATCCCACCCCAAAATGAGAATTATTTGGGAACAGAATTCTGTAAAGTTTCAAGTTAAGAAATAACAAGAAGTTAGTAGTATATATATACTACTTAGAAGCTAAAACAGTCTTGTAGTAATTTTGCCAATTAAGTTCGCCAAATTCATTGCAATAGTTGGCAATATTGACTACTATTTGCCAATCTACATATTATCCATAAATCTAATTGATGATAGAATAGATTTTTGCCCCCTAAGAGAATGTCTGACTGGTTGTTCGAAGTTATCACACTAAGAGAAGTAATTATAATTTCCTTGAAACAGTTACAGAAGGAGGTGACACTGCAATCTGCAGTATGGGGGGTACAACAAGCATGTTTTATTCTGGAGCAGTGGAAGCAGCAGCCAGAACGATTGTAAGCAGTGCTGTCTCTTCAATCACGAGCGGTTACGAGATGCAGGAGGGACTCGATGTGACCCTGTTTAGCCTGCAGCATGAGGTGAGCAAAATCAAATCAGCCATCGAAGCAGCAAGAGGGCGACGGATTACCAACCAAATGTTGCTCGAGTGGTTGGCACAAATAATAGATGCAGCATACCTCGGGGAGTACTATTACCGTACCTTCAAAAACCAGAGTTCACATCCTCCAATGATAGCCGGTACTGAGAGGACAAGCAATTTAATTATTAATTACCCTTCCGGTCGTGCAGCCAAACGCCAGCGGACGATCAAAACCTTGCTTTTTGGCAATAATGTGCACAGGGAACTCTATGATGTACTGAAAATGTTGAAAAGTATTGATATGTGTGTGTTCTTGCAAATGGTGAATGCCCTGCCTGAAAGGCCTATGAAAAGGTATCTCTACACGGACCCCACCTGGTTAATAGGTCGGGGTAAGGAAAGAGAGCAAGTTATGAAATTCTTGTTTGAACCTAGTATGGCTGGTGAAAATAATGTGGATATTCTTCCAATATATGGTCCATGGGGAGCAGGAAAGACCACTCTTGCCCTTCACTGTTTCTATGATCCAAAGGTGCAAACTCATTTTTCCTTGAAAATTTTCACTCATACATCATATACTGATAAAAATCATCCTCTTTGGATTTTTGAACAAATCTTAGAACAATGTAACGTCACCAATATTCCTAATTTTGATGAGAAAACGCTACTAGCCAGGATAAAGCAGAAGTTCAGCTCAGAGAGAATCCTTGTCCTGATGCAGCTACATTGTTATATGGATTTTACGGTTTTGAATGCCCTGTGTGATTGCCTAAGATGTGCAAAACAAGGAAGCAAGATCATTTTAACAACAAGTTTATCAAATTGCTTTAAAGAGTGCAAGAAGATTACAAACCATGAAAGAGTATTGAAGCCGATCCGGCTTGATGGCTTTTCAGAGGACGAGTATATGTTATTTTTCAGGGAACATGCTTTTGGCAGTGCTGACCCAGATGACCATCCTGAGTTAGCAAAAATGGGAGAGGAGATAGCAAAGAATATGAATGGCTCAATGTGGGGAGCAAAAATCATAGGCGAGCTTCTGAGAGATAATTTGACTGCTCCATTCTGGTCCATCTTCTTGCGAGACGGCTTTCTAAGCTCATTTCGGCCCAATCTATGCCTTTTTTCAGTTGCGCAGACTATTTCCCAACTTCTGCCCAAGCCTCCGTCACTGATGGGAAGTTTGGAAATAATATGGGGAGAAGAATCAGAGTTACTTGGTGGATGCACTCAAGTTAAAAGTTTTAGAGAACTTATGGTTCTTGGTCCTAAATATTGTACCCCTGTTATTAAAGAAGGAAATAATTACGGACTGGAGTTTTTGGTGGCCAAACATTTCACTGGACGTGAATGTACTGTTTTCATTGCAAGATGCAAATCTTTTGCCGAGTAGTAATTGAAAAAACAATCGTGTTTCTATTTTTGAATTTGTAAGATTTCATTTTGTTGGATCTTAATCCAAGGTTGAGCATATATATAATATATGGACTGATTCTGAAATTTGCAATTCAGAATTTTTTTTCTTCTCAGATTTGTGTGGGCTGCACGGATTTTGTGCGGGTCACACAACATATCTCGATTAAGTTGGCAGATAACCAGCAAGATTTGCGGCCGCACAGTTTTTGATGTGGTCGCACAAAATAGCTGAGCCGAGCCGGCCCATCAAGTATCTCTTTCGTTCTGTTGCTCTCTTGCTCTCTCACCCTCTTGCCTCTGTCGCTCTCTCTCTCGCGCGCTCTCATAGTGTGATTTATTTTTGGTATGATTCATGGGTTCAACCTCAGGTTTTGAGCTATTCAGATCCTAGACCCGTTAGCCAAGTTATGTCTCTAAGCCAAGCACAACCGATGCTAATGTAGAGAGCTCCTAATTGTAACCTGGTGTTCACGAAGAGGAGGACACAATTAGGTGGAATTGGGATAGCGGGGTTTCTTACTCTTCAAAATCCATTTACAAAATTATGGTGGAGGGGGGAAGGTAATACTAATTATTAGATATGC
Source organism: Carex arenaria (assembly GCA_964058825.1). Taxonomy (NCBI): domain Eukaryota; kingdom Viridiplantae; phylum Streptophyta; class Magnoliopsida; order Poales; family Cyperaceae; genus Carex; species Carex arenaria. The sequence continues at coordinate 206,310 of CAXKVW010000622.1, forward strand.
TAGGGTCTGGAATGCAAAAGTTCCACCTTCTGTCATGATTTTTGGGTACTTACTGTTAAAGAAAAAGCTTTTGACACGGGATGTTCTGTTAAGGAGGAGAGTTCAATGCGATAGCCATTGCGTGATGTGCTCAAGCAATTGTGATGAGACTGCGGTTCACCTGCTGTTTCGATGCACCCTTGAAATTAGGAGAATCTGGCAAATTGTTGAGACAAAGTTGGTACAGTCACTGGTACCGGGAACTACAGTGATAGGTACCTGGAGATTGTTTCATGTAATATTTAAACATGCAGTTTTCATTTCTTATATAGTCCTTTTTTATTGTAACGTGAATTGCTAAATAGTCTCATAAAATTGTCATTTCCACACTTCTTATATTGATTTTCTTACGTTGACTCACTAACAGCTGCAAATTTACAATAGGTATGTTTGCTATTATAACTACTTTGCTGGGCTCATGAGCCGAGCCGGACCTGAGCTTTTATGCTTCTTTTAGTGAGTCGAGCCAAGTCTGAGCCGAACCTAGCTCATTAGTAGGCCTATTTTGAATGAATCATAATTAATTTCGTTGCAAAAGGAAACAATTAGGGCACACACTAGTTTTATATTTAAAAAAAAAATAGATGTGATTTTTTGTGGCATTGATCAATCATGTAACAATAATTATAGTGTAAACTCAGTATTTTTGAGATGAAAGTTGAAAGTTGAATATCTAAATTTAAATATTTACAAAATATTTATCAACTGAATTTTTAACATATGACATGTCACGCCACAAACATTATTTCTGTTGCTCTTTCTAGACAGTAGTCTAATCTGTGTTGCTAATATTCTAATAACATGTATCCGGATCACACACCGATTTGATTAAAATAAAGATAACAAAATGAGTATAATCATTTTTTTTAAACTATTGTTGCAACACAATAAAATTTCAAGTGAGATGCATCACTAGCAAAGAAGAAATCAAAATATGTTGAACAAATATTGTCATAAGTCTTTCCTCAAAAAAAAAAATATATATTGTCATAAGTCTGTTATACTAACAGAGCAAAAACTTCTTTATTTAGCATTATTAATTTACAAGTGTGTTTCATATTAATTTCTACTATGAACAATACTACAAGGATTCACTCAATAGAACATCATTCAAAACATAGTCCCTTATTTTTTGTTTAATATTTTATTGTCATTATTTAGGTTACAACAAAAATTTCATAAAATTAAAGATTGCTAAAACAAATTGAATATGCCCATTTCCTTTTAATTTGGTTTAATAGTAATTGGAGTATAATCCCCTTAGATGCTCTGTTGCTTAAAAATATATTTAGCAACATGGAATATTAATGTCCATGAAAAGCAACACATACATGTGTATATATTACATCGACCAATTATCAAGTAATGGTCTTTAGTTTGTTAAATTGAAATCAATATTGAATTTTTGTGTGGCATGTGGCATTTTGAAATAATAGGGTAACAATTAATAGATGGTTGATGTCACAAAAATGCATCTATTTTGTTTTTCCTAATAATCTATTTATATATTTCAGTAGTAACTTCATGTATGTATTAACTTGTTCAATTAATGAGATAGATATAAGAGACTGAAAGAGTTATAGGGTAAAATAGGTATTTAGAGAAAGAAAAGTTTCTCTTAGCTCTCAATATTGCAATAGTTGAGCTGAAAATAACACCTCCCTTGAAAAAAAAGGTTGGCAAATATTGATGAATTTCAACATATTTCTAAAAATTGAAATCAATTAGTCAATCATAGAGAAACGATTTGAATCTGCTGAGTCAACTCAGAACTCGGATTTTTTTTTTTATAAAAAAAACTTATTTTGTATTACATAAAGCTAGTGTGTAACCTGTAACATAGCGACATGTGTTTTCCTTTCAAAAACTTATTGAATATGTTTCAATAGTAGATCCAAACTATTGAAACCGATATACTTCATAAGTGATACATTTACATGCAAAAATTAGATTTTTTTAAATTCATTTGGTATAAAATCATGCGGAAAAAATAAATAAAGAATTATAAGTTAATTTTAATATATTCATTTTTTCATTATATTTTGACCACTTAAATATATACTAAATGAACACAAAATTTTATAAATTTTGTATATAAATACATCACTCATGAAATAGATCGATTCCAATAACATTTTGGTTTCATCATTTGAATTTTATTCAATAAATATTTTAGAGACTACCATGACATGTTACTATACTACACGTAGCAAGCCAGTCTTTTTATTTTCTGTTATCAAAAATATTTTATTCAAAAATTTCCTTTTCTCCGATGCCAATTGTTAGGCCGGTACAAACTAAAACGATCAATACGAAGGACAACTGTACCAGTAACATTAATTACTCGCTGTTATCATTTATGAGACCGAAACCTCAGTGCCAAGACCAAGTAGGTGGAATAGCAAGGGCCTTTATCACAAGTCCATACGGCAACTAACATGTGGCTATCTGTGTGACAATTTCCACACTCAATTAATGGGACAAAAACATGTCCTTATATTTAGCCCCTTATTTTCCACACAAAAACATACATTACCAATCTATTTCTGTTGGAGTCATTTCATCGAACACCTTTCCTTCTTTCCCTTCACTACTCTCTCTCTCTCTCTCTCACAAGCTAATTATGGAACTCAATTTTGATGTTTAATAAATCAAGAAGCTGTGGAGTTAAATCCATACTTGATTTCGCCTATACTCAATTGTGCTTCTGAAATTTCAGCTAAAAGGTTAGTTTTCTATATATATATATTAGAGTTTAGAGCTTAGACACGGTGTGCCTTTTCTTATTTTGACTTACGAACTTATGACTACTTTTGATTTCCATTAAGACAAACCAAAAAGTGGTGTCAATTGGTGGGGGCAGTGAACTGCAAAAAAACACAGCACACTCGAACACGTCCTAGCACACCTTCTGAAATGGCACAAGCAGAGCACACGCCCTTGCATGTTCCATGCTGACATATCTGTGTGTCATGCTGCGTTATGGGGTTGGGCTGCGGAGCAAGGCACGGTGTGTCATGCCTAAGTGCTGGTCACGCATGTGCATGTGATCGAACACGGTTGGACACGTGCAACTGGGAAAATAGCACAGCAGAATAGTAATAGCTGCTACTGGTACCGGCCCCACCTTTTTGTTGCTCATCCTGGAATAATTCACTTTCCCCTACCTTCGGAGATTCGTGTACCCGACTGAATCCCCACCAGCACCACCATCTTGTGCCGTGCTTGGTTTAACCACTACACATTCCACGCCGAAGGCATAAGCATATGCCAGAATGGCAATGAGTCCCTGACAAGCATGCACACGTACGCCACACAAGCCTAGCACTTCACTGGGTGGGGGTAGACAAACTTCTAACACTTTACAAATTACAATAGTGTTATGCTAAGCAGATTAATTTGTGAATCCCACCCCAAAATGTGAATTATTTGGGAACAGAATTCTGTAAAGTTTCAAGTTAAGAAAAGATATAACAAGAAGTTAGTAGTATATATATACTACTTAGAGGTTAGAACAGTCTTGTAGTAGTTTGGCCAAATTCTTTGCAATAGTTGGTAATATTGACTACTATTTGCCAATCTACAAATTATCCATTAATGTAATTTGATGATAGAATAGATTTTTGCTACCTAAGAAAATGTTTGACTAGTTATTCGAAGTTATCACCATAGATTGCAAAATCGTCCATTCCGGCGTGGAATCGGCCGGAGCCGATCCGATTTTAGTCCGAGTTACCCGGTAAGTATTGATTCCAGTCAAATTTTGGCCATTTCAGTCAAATTTCGGCTGTTTCAGTGAAATTCTGACCGGAACGACCAGTTTCATTGGAAATAGGCGAAATGTAGCAAGAACTCAGAAAGAAAAAAAAAATTGTATCCAGCGGGATTCGAACCCAAGCCGCCCCTCTAACCAAGAGCCAACACTACGTACCACTAGACCATTGCATGTTTTATTACTTGAAGGCATACTTAGAGGTATATATGTTGTATTTGAGTCAGAAACAATTTATTTTTCCAATAGCGAGAAAGCAAATTTTTTTTGTCTCCAGTAGGATTCGAACCCAATCTGCCCCTCTAACCAAGAGCCAACAATACCACTAGACCATTGCATGTTTTAATACTTGAAGGCATACTTATATTATATTAGTGGATTACTTAATTGTAATCATTTGTCTAAACTTCACAAATTAATTTATTATCACTTTTTTTCTATTGTTCTAGTATAAAACGAGCTTCTGGCAAAAAATTCCGAGTTTCCGATCCGATTCAGCCGATTTTGACCGATTCATCCAATTCGGATCCCTCAGCCAAAAGTCCGATTCCGATTTTTCCTTCTATGGTTATCACACTAAGAGAAGTAATTATAATTTCCTTGAAACAGTTACAGAAGGAGGTGACACTGCAATCTGCAGTATGGGGGGCACAACAAGCATGTTTTATTCTGGAGCAGTGGAAGCAGCAGCCGGAACGATTGTAAGCAGTGCTGTCTCTTCAATCACGAGCGGTTACGAGATGCAGGAGGGACTCGATGTGACCCTGTTTAACCTGCAACATGAGGTGAGCAAAATCAAATCAGCCATCGAAGCAGCAAGAGGGCGACGGATTACCAACCAAATGTTGCTCGGGTGGTTGGCACAAATAATAGATGCAGCATACCTCGGGGAGTACTATTATCGTACCTTCAAAAACCAGAGTTCACATTCTCCAATGATACCTAGTACTGAAGGGACAAGCAATTTGATTATTAATTACACTTCCAGTCGTGAAGCCAAACGACAGCGGACGATCAAAACCTTGCTTTTTGGCAATGATGTGCACAGGGAACTCTATGATGTACTGAAAATGTTGAAAAGTATTGATATGTGTGTGTTCATGCAAATGGTGAATGCCCTACCTGAAAGGCCTATGAAAAGGTATCTCTACATGGACCCCACCTGGTTAATAGGTCGGGGTAAGGAAAGAGAGCAACTTATGAAATTCTTGTTTGAACCTAGCATGGCTGGTGAAAATAATGTGGATATTCTTCCAATATATGGTTCATTGGGAGTAGGAAAGACCACTCTTGCCCTTCACTGTTTCTATGATCCAAAGGTGCAAACTCATTTTTCCTTGAAAATTTACACTCATATAACATATACTGATAAAAAACATCCTCTTTGGATTTTTGAACAAATATTAGAACAATGTAACGTCACCAATATAACTAATTTTGATGAGAATACGCTACTAGCCATGCTTAAGCAGAACTTCAGCTCAGAGAGAATTCTTCTCCTGATGGAGCTACATTGTTATAAGGATTTTACGGCTTTGAATGCCCTGTTGGATTGCCTAAGATGTGCAAAACAAGGAAGCAAGATCATTTTAGCAACAAGTTTATCTCATTGCTTTAAAGATTATAAGAAGATAACAAACCATGAAAGAGTATTGAAGCCGGTCTGGGTGGATGGCTTTTCAGAGGACGAGTATATGTTATTTTTCAGGGAACATGCTTTCGGCAGTGCTGACCCAGATGACCATCCTGAGTTAGCAAAAATGGGAGAGGAGATAGCAAAGAATATGAATGGATCATTGTGGGGAGCAAAAATCATAGGCGAGCTTCTGAGAGATAATTTGAATGCTCCATTCTGGTCCATCTTCTTGCAAAACGGCTTTCTAAGCTCATTTCAGACCAATCTAGGCCTTTGTTCAGCTGTGCAGACTATTTCCCAACTGCTGCCCAAGCCTCCCTCAATGATGGGAAGTTTGGAAATAACATGGGGAGAAGAATCAAAGTTACTTGGTGAATGCACTGAAGTTAAAAGTTACAGAGAACTTATGGTTCTTGGTCCTAAATATTGTACCCCTGTTATTAAAGAAGGAAGTAATTACGGACTGGAGTTTTTGGTGGCCAAACATTTCAATGGACGTGAATGTACTGTTTTCATTGCAAGATGCAAATCTTTTGCCGAGTAGTAATTGAAAAAACAATCGTGTTTCTATTTTTGAATTTGTAAGATTTCATTTTGTTGGATCTTAATTCAACGTTGAGCATGTATATAATATATGGACTGATTCTGAGATTTGCAATTCAGAATTTTTTTTTTCTGAGATTTGTGTGGGCCGCACAGATTTTGTGCGGGTCACACAACATATCTCGATTAAGTTGGCAGATAACCAGCAAGATTTGCGGCCACACAGTTTTTGATGTGGTCGCACAAAATAACTGAGCCGAGCCACTCATGAGCCCATCAAGTATCTCTTTCATTCTGTCGCTCTCTCGCTCTCTCACCCTCTTGCCTCTGTTGCGCGCTCTCTCTCTCGCACGCTCTCATAGAGTGATTTATTTTTGGTATGATTCATGGGTTCAACCTCAGGTTTTGAGCTATTCAGATCCTAGACCCGTTAACCAAGTTATGTCTCTAAGCCAAGCACAACCGATGCTAATGTAGACAGCTCCTAATTGTAACCTGGTGTTCACGAAGAGGAGGACACAATTTGGTGGAATTGGGATAGCGGGGGTTCTTACTCTTCAAAATCCATTTAGAAAATTATGGTGGAAGGGGGAAGGTAATTATTAGATATGCTAGGGTCTGGAATGCAAAAGTTCCACCTTCTGTCATGATCTTTGGGTACTTACTGTTAAAGAAAAAGCTTTTGACACGGGATGTTCTGTTAAGGAGGAGAGTTCAATGCGATAGCCATTGCGTGATGTGCTCAAGCAATTGTTATGAGACTGCGGTTCACCTGCTGTTTCGATGCGCCCTTGCAATTAGGAGAGTCTGGCGAATTGTTGAGACAAAGTTGGTACAGTCACTGGTACCGGGAACTACAGTGATAGGTACCTGGAGATTGTTTCATGTAATATTTAAAGTTTTAAACATGCAGTTTTCATTTCTTATATAGTCCTTTTTGATTGTAACGTGAATTGCTAAATAGTCTCATAAAATTGTCATTTCCACACTTCTTATATTGATTTTCTTACGTTAACTCACTAACAGCTGCAAATTTACAATAGGTATGTTTGCTAATATAACTACTTTGCTGGGCTCATGAGCCGAGCCAGACTTGAGCTTTTATGCTTCTCTTAGTGAGTCGAGTCAAGTCTGAGCCAAAGGAAACAATTAGGGCACACGCTAGCTTTTATGCTTCTATTTTGAATGAATCATAATTAATTTCGTTGCAAAAGGAAACAATTAGGGCACACACTAGTTTTATATTTAAAAAAATATAGATGTGATTTTTTTGTGGCATTGATCAATCATGTAACAATAATTATAGTGTAAACTCAGTATTTTTGAGATGAAAGTTGAAAGTTGAATATCTAAATTTAAATATTTACTAAATATTTTCAACTGAATTTTTAACATATGACATGTCACGCCACAAACATTATTTCTATTGCTCTTTCTAGATAGTAGTCTAGTCTGTGTTGCTAATATTCTAATAACATGTATCCGGATCACACACCGATTTGATTAAAATAAAGATAACAAAATGAGTATAATCATTTTTTTAAACTATTGTTGCAACACAATACAAATTTCAAGTGAGATGCATCACTAGCAAAGAAGAAGACATCGAAATATGTTGAATAAATATTGTCATTAGTCTATTATACTAAAGGAGAAAAAACTTCTTTATTTAGCACTATTAATTTACAAGTGTGTTTCATATTAATTTCTACTATGAACAATACTACAAGGATTCACTATTTAGAACATCATTCAAAACATAGTTCGCAATTCTCATCCCTTATTTTTTTTATTTAATATTTTATTGTCATTATTTAGGTTACAACAAAAATTTCAAAAAATTTAAGATTGCTAAAACAAATTGAATATACTCATTTCCTTTTAATTTGGTTTCATAGTAATTGGAGTATAATCCCCTTGCATGCTCTATTACTTATGAACATATTTAGCAACATGGAATATTAATGTCCATGAAAAGCAACGCATACATGTGTATATATTACATCAACCAATTATCAAGTAATGTTCTTTAGTTGTTAAATTGAAATTAATATTAAATTTTTGTATGGCATGCGGCAATTTTTGAAATTATAGGGTAACAATTAATAGATGGTTGATGTACAAAAAAATGCATCTATTTTGTTTTTTCTAATAAGCTATTTCTATATTTCAGTAGTAACTTCATGCATGTATTAACTTTCTCCATTAGGATCTGTTCGGCTGCAGCCCGGGAATGGGAATGGGCACATGAACGGGTGAATAGTAAACAACGGGTTACTATTCACGTGGGAAAAAAAAATTCAGTTGAACTGAATATTTTTTTTCCCGCGTGAACAGTAACACGCGGGATTGCAGCCAAACAGGCCCTTAATGAGATACATATAGGAGACTGAAAGTAGGGCTGTCAAAAAAGCTCGTCGCTCGTGGCTCGCTCGTGACTCGCATCTGGCTCGATCGGTAACAACTCGTTCGATAGTGGACCGAGCTGTTAACAAGCTGGCTCGCTAACAACTCAGGCCAAAATTAACGAGTTTGAGCTGGGGCCTAGCTTGCTCACCAGCTCGCGAGCAAGTTCGGCTAGGCATTAATTTGTGAATTTGTATGAATTTGTGTGTATTTTATACTGTCAAACTCAGTTCAGCTCGGTCTAGCTCGATCAAAAAAGGTTTGTAAAATTTATTTTATTGTTAAAACAAGGTCCAACCAAACCCAGTGAGTTAGCTCGTCATGAGTTTGAGCTGAGATTTTAGCTCGGAAATCCTGGATCCAGCTCGCTCAGTAACAGCTCGGTCCAGAATTAACGAGCTGAGCTAAGACCTAGCTCGGCCCGAGCCAGCTCATTTACAGCCCTAACTGAAAGAGTTAAAGGGTAAAATAGGTATCTAGAGAAAAGTTTCTCTTAGCTCTCAAAAAATAGTTGAGCTGTTATTTTCAGCTGAACTATTTATTGAGAGCTAAGAGATTTTTTTTTTCTCTAGACACCACCTTTGAAAAAAAGAATGGCAAATATTGATGAATTTCAGCATATTTATGAAAATTGGAATCAGTTAGCCAACCGTAGAGAAATGGTCAAAATCTGCCGGGTCAACTCAGAACTTGGATTTTTTGTTTTTAGAAAAAACTTATTTTGTATTACATAAAGTTAGTATGTAACCTATAACATAGCGACATATTGTGTTTCCCCTTCAAAAATTTGTTGGATATGTTTCAATGGTAAATCCAAACCATTGAAACTGATCTACTACAAAGTGATGCATTTAAATGCAAAAATTATAATTTTGTTTAATTCATTTGGTATAAAATCATGCGGAAAAAAATAAAGAATTATAAGTTAATTTTAATATATTAATTTTTCATTATCTTTTGACCCCTTTAATATATACTAAATGAATGCAATATTTTATAAACTTTGTATATAAATACATCACTGGAAAATTAGATCGGTTCCAATAACAGGCTGATTTCATCATTTGACTTTTATTCAATAAATTTTTTAAAAACTACCACAACATGTCACTACTACAGATAGCATACTAGTCTTTTTTATTTTCTGTTGTCAAAAATATTTTTTTCATAGGCCCATCTTTTTATTCAAAAATTTCCTTTTCTCCAATGCCAATTATTAGATCGGTACAAACTAAAACGATCAATACGAAGGACTACTGTACCAGTAACATTAATTACTCACTGTTATCATTTATGAGACCGAAACCTCAGTGCCAAGACCAAGTATGTGGAATAGCAATTAGCAAGGGCCTTTTTCACAAGTCCATACGGCAACTAACATGTGGCAATCTGTGTGACAATTTCCACACCCAATTAATGGTAGAAAAATATGTCCCTATCTTTAGCCCCTTATTTTCCACACAAAAACATACCTTACCAATCTATTTCAGGTGGAGTCGTTTCATCGAACACCTTTCCTCCTTTCGCTTCACTGCTCTCTCTCTTACAAGCTAATTATGTAACTCAATTTGATGTTTAATAAATCAAGAAGCTGTGGAGTTAAATCCATAATTGATTTCGCCCAAACTCAATTGTGGTTCTGCAATTTCAGCTAAAAGGTTAGTTTTCTATATATATATTTTAGAGTTTAGAGTTTAGACACGGTGTGCCTTTTCTTATTTTGACTTACGAACTTATAACTACTTTTGATTTCCATTAAGACAAACCAAAAAGTGGTGTCAATTGGTAATATCCAATAAAACACAGCACACTTGAACACGTCCTACCACATCTTCTGAAATGGCACAAGAAGAGCACACGCCCTTGCATGTTCCATGCTCACATATCTGTGTGTCATGCTGAGTTATGGGGTTGGGCTGTGAAGCAAGGCACGGTGTGTCATGCCTAAGTGCTGGTCACGCATGTGCATGTGATCGAACACGGTTGGACATGTGCAACTGGGAAAATAGCACAGCAGAATTGTAATAGCTGCTACCGGTACCGGTCCCACCTTTTTGTTGCTCCTCCTTGAACAATTCCTCTTTCCCCTACCTTCGGAGATTCGTGTACCCGACTGAATCCCCACCAGCACCACCCTGAGTTGGGGTGCAGCACAACATTGCCAAGGGAGAAATGGGATCCACACACAGATCTGCATATGGCAAATGAGTGGTTCAGCGCAAGATCCCGCACTTGGAACAAGTAGGGGACTGATTCTGAAGGAGGGGACGAGTATTTTGTTAACATTTTTCCCAGATTTAGAAAAAAGTCAAAAACATGTGCATGAGCACACTACACGCAGAAAGTGCACGCCATCCTGTGCGGTGCTTAGTTTACCCACTACACACTCCACGCTGAAGGCATAAGCATGTGCCAGAACACACATGCACACGCACGGCACACAAGCCTAGCACTTCCCTGGGTGGGGGTAGACAAACTTCCCACACTTTACAAATTACAATAGTGTTCTGCTAAGCAGATTAATTTGTGAATCCGACCCCAAAATGTGAATTATTTGAGACAGAATTCTGTAAAGTTTCAAGTTAAGAAAAGATATAACAAGACGTTAGTAGTATATACATACTACTTGGAAGTTAGAACAGTCTTGTAGTAGTTTGGCCAATTAAGTTCGCCATATTCTTCGCAATAGTTGGTAATATTGACTACTCTTTGCCAATCTACAAATTATTCATAAATGTAATTTGATGATAGAAAATATTTTTGCCCCCTAAGAGAATGTTTGACTGGTTGTTCGAAGTTATCACACTAAGAGAAGTAATCATAATTTCCTTGAAACAGTTACAGAAGGAGGTGACACTGCAATCTGCAGTATGGGGGGCACAACAAGCATGTTTTATTCTGGAGCGGTGGAAGCAGCAGCCGGAACGATTGTAAGCGGTGCTGTCTCTTCAATCATGAGCGGATACGAGATGCAGGAGGGACTCGATGTCACCCTGTATAACCTGCGGCATGAGGTGAGCAAAATCAAATCAGCCATCGAAGCAGCAAGAGGGCGACGGATTACCAACCAAATGTTGCTCGAGTGGTTAGCACAAATAATAGATGCAGCATACCTCGGGGAGTACTATTATCGTACCTTCAAAAACCAGAATTCACATCCTCCAATGATAGCTGGTACTGAAGGGACAAGCAATTTGATTATTAATTACCCTTCCAGTCGTGCAGCCAAACGCCAGCGGACGATCAAAACCTTGCTTTTTGGCAATGATATGCACAGGGAACTCCATGATGTACTGAAAATGTTGAAAAGTATTGATATGTGTGTGTTCTTGCAAATGGTGAATGCCCTACCTGAAAAGCCTATGAAAAGGTATCTCTACATGGACCCCACCTGGTTAATAGGTCGGGGTAAGGAAAGAGAGCAAGTTATGAAATTCTTGTTTGAACCTAGCATTACTGGTGAAAATAATGTGGATATTCTTCCAATATATGGTTCATTGGGAGTAGGAAAGAGCACTTTTGCCCTTCACTGTTTCTATGATCCAAAGGTGCAAACTCATTTTTCCTTGAAAATTTACACTCATACATCATGTACTGGTAAAAATCATCCTCCTCGTATTTTTCAACAAATCTTAGAACAATGTAACGTCACCAATATAACTAATTTTGATGAGAATACGCTAATAGCCATGCTTAAGCAGAACTTCAGCTCAGAGAGAATTCTTCTCCTGATGGAGCTACATTGGTACAAGGATTTTAAGGTTTTGAATGCCCTGATGGATTGCCTAAGATGTGCAAAACAAGGAAGCAAGATCATTTTAGCAACAAGTTTATCTTATTGCTCTAAAGAGTATAAGAAGATAACAAATCATGAAAGAGTATTGAAGCCGATCTGGGTTGATGGCTTTTCAGAGGACGAGTATATGTTATTTTTCAGGGAACATGCTTTTGGCAGTGCTGACCCAGATGACCATCCTGAGTTAGCAAAAATAGGAGTGGAGATAACCATAGATTGCAAAATCGGCCGTTCCGGCGCGGAATCGGCCGTTCCGGACCGGAATCGGCCGAAGCCGATCCGATTTCAGTCCGAGTTACCCGGTTAGTATGATTCCAGTCAAATTTCGGCCATTTCAGTCAAATTTCGGCCGGAACGGTCCAGTTTCAGTCAAATTTTGGTCGTTTCAGTGAAATTCCGGCCGGAACGGACAGTTTCGTTGAAATTGGGCGAAATGAACTTTAAACAGCAAAATTTTTTTGCAGCCAGCGGGACTCGAACCCAGGAACTTGACCCTACCAACTAAGGGTACTTCCACCACACCATTTATTATATTTGTATAGAAGAGATTCTTATTTATATATATTTTGTAATTGTAAGCCATTCTGCACAGTATACGCAATTAAGGATCAATTTTTACAGAAACGGTTTTTATCAATTTTTTATTTTTTATTTATATATATTGTTAAGTGCATAAAAAATAAGTTTAGGATCAATTCTTATTTATATATATTAGTGGATTATTTACAGAAATTGTTGACAAATTATTTTTTATCAACTTTTTCTATTTTTCTAGTATAAAACGAGCTTCTGGCAAAAAAGTCCGAGTTTCCGATCCGATTCAGCCGATTTTGACCGATTTATCCGATTTGGATCCCCCGGCCAAAAAACCGATCCCGATTCCGATTCCGATTTTTCCTTCTATGGAGATAACTAAGAATATGAATGGATCATTGTGGGGAGCAAAAATCATTGGTGAGCTTCTGAGAGATAATTTGAATGCTGCATTCTGGTCCATCTTCTTGCGAGACGACTTTCTAAGCTCATTTCGGACCAATCTAGGCCTTTGTTCAGTTGTGAAGACTATTTCCCAACTGCTGCCCAAGCCTCCCACACTGATGGGAAATTTGGAAATAACATGGGGAGAAGAATCAGAGTTACTTGGTGGATGCACTGAAGTTAAAAGTTATAGAGAACTTATGGTTCTTTGTCCTAAATATTGTACCCCTGTTATTAAAGAAGGAAATAATTACGGACTGGAGTTTTTGGTGGCCAAACATTTCAATGGACGTGAATGTATTGTTTTCATTGCAAAGGTAGACAATTGAATTGTATCAGTTTCAGTTTTTATTTTTCATTTACCTATCAGTATAGTATAGTGCTGGTATTAGCTTTGACTCAAATTTCCTCATTTTTTCTGCCATTCAATTGCAAAGTTGAGGAGTAATCTGTGTGTTCAAATTGAGGATATTGAAGCTTAATTATATAAAATTTGGGTTAATTTAGGATAAATTGGATAAATAAAGCAACCCTATTGTATAGTTGCATGATCACTAGGTGGGCTTAATAGTGTAATTCAAGGAAACCTTGCAAGCAGGGGCGGATCTAGCATGGTCCAGGGGGGGGCAGCCGCCCCCCCTGGATTTTGAGTTTTAGTGAAGATTTATCAGTTCCGACTCTCTTTAATTGATAATTCGGGTTAAATTTATATTTAAAATAAAAATAAATCTCTTGAAATATGATTGGTAATTATAATTATAAGTCAGAATATCATAAATTACAAATCAGAGCATTATAAAGTATAGATTAAATCATTATTTTTTTATCAAATGGTTAATTAGTTAATAGATTTAAATCCGATTAGCTATTTAAACCCGATTCGATATTTTTTTGCCCCCCCCTGACAAAATTCCTGGATCCGCCCCTGCTTGCAAGCCCAGTTTCATTGTGGTCCTCTTTGGTACTGAGTATTGCTCTCGTTGCTTTGTTATTGTTATGCTTTGATACAAAGTATGGTCATCAATCCTATGGGTTTTTTTTCTTCTCTCTATCTTTTTTTTTGAAGGTTTTTCTTCTCTCTAAGTTCCAACAAGAGGTGTTACCTTTTCAATTTAATGACCCTTTTATTTCAGGGTTTTGTGGCCATTGGTATAATGCAACTGTTTTATCCTTTGAACCATTGATGCCTTTTCTTTGGTTCACATTTTTTTGTATCTTTCTATTCCAGGTGGCATCCAATTAGGCAGAACAATTTGTTCAGGCATTTCGAGATGCACATGAGAAACTAGTATGGACCTTTATACTATCCTTGTTGCCTTTAACTTTCTTTTTATAGAAAATTTCTGTCTATCCTCGAAATATACTATAATAGTCTCAGAAGAATGGTAAAGCATATGTTCCTTTTCTTGTTGTTACTCCATGTACTCCTGCTCAATATGTTTTAGTAATGTTCAAGAAACCTGACAAGAGCCTAGTCTATGATACTTTTCATTAAGGTTTTATATGTGTATAATTTATGCCAGGAGAGTAAATACATTTCTTCATGACAGTTCGTAATCTTAGATGTTTTATAATTTTCAGGTGTATAAAAAGTTGAGTATGGATGTTGCTCGGAGTTTCATCGGCACAGCTAGAAAATAACTTAAAATCTTTTCTTTCCAGAAAATGTGACTAGTTGCAGGTAGCATTATCTTTACCTATGCTTGTACTGAAATGATTTCTTGCTATTTCTAGTTCGGTTTGTTAATTACTATACTTTCATTTTGAGATGGCGTAGGTCAAGTAAAATCCATTTTATATAACCTTCAAATTTTAGTTTTTGTTGGTTTTCATTTGTGATAAATGGTTTACTTATACTTTTTCATTTGTAGATGTTCGGTATTTTTCTGTTTGATTGGCGTGATTGTAATTTGAGGATTTAAATGTCTTCATTTTTTGTACCTACATCATTCCTTCATTTTTAAATACTTCAAAGACTGAAAATTTAAAACTTAAATATCAAAATAAAACCATTAGATATGATCCCATCATTTTATCTATATATTTGTAAAAAAAATATGACATTTTGATTTGATTTTACGTGAATCAATAAGTTAAAAAATCAACGTCTATAAATTATTCACATTAGATAATATTTACAAGTTCTTGATGACAACAAATCAAAGTTAAAATGTCATGATTTTTTTCGTATGAATCGATAAAATGTTGTAGATCATATCTAATGGTTTTATTTTGACTTTTAAGTTTTAAATTTGAGTGAGGCTATGGTACTATGCATATCACGGGTTGATCTATAATACGGGTCAATATTTTTATTTTCAAAATCGTAATGGTCGATCTAAACCATTCAACATGATCCCCATATGAATATCTACTTGCAGACTAAATTTTATATTTTTTAGAATTTTTTTACTATTTGTTAAGATAGGTAGAAAAATCACTGTTTTTTTAAGATAGGTAGAAAATCATTTGATCTGAAAATTCTAGATCATCCAAAAACAATGATTTTCTACCTATCTTAAGAAATAATATAAAAAATATAAAAAATACAAAATTATCTTGTAAGTACATATTCATATGAAAATCATTTTGAACAGTTCGGATCGATCGTTGAAATTTTGAAAACGAAAATATTAATCCGTATTACGGACTAAATTGTGATATGCATAGTACCATAGACTCTTTAAATTTTGAGTTACCAAAGTTTTTAAAAATGGAAGCATAATGGAGACAAAAATGAAAGCATTTGAACCTTTCTCTTATAATTTATTGGTAATTAATGACTTGCTAATTAATTGAAGCTCAGACTACAAGCAAAAATGGGCGTGCTATTTAGTGCAAAAAATACTATTTTGAGAGCTTAAGAAGATTTTTTTTGCTTAATCTCAGTTTTGCCCTCAGTTAATAACTTCTTATTTTGAATGAATCATAATTAATTTCATTGCAAAAGGAAACAATTAGAGCGCACACTAGTTTTATATTGAAAGAAAAAAATAGATGTGACTTTTTTGGCATTGATCAATCATGTAACAATAATTATAGTGTAAACTCAGTATTTTTGAGATGAAAGTTGAAAGTTGAATATCTAAATTTAAATATTTATCAACTGAATTTTTAACATATGACATGTCACGCCACAAACATTATTTCTGTTGCTCTTTCTAGACAGTAGTCTAGTCTGTGTTGCTAAAATTCTAATAACATGTATCTAAATCACACACCGATTTAATTAAAATAAAGATAACAAAATGAGTATAATCAAAATTTTAAACTATTGTTGCAGCACAATAAAATTTCAAGTGAGATGCATCACTAGCAAGGAAGAAGACATTGAAATATATTGAACAAATATTGTCACAAGTCCGTTATACTAACGGAGCAAAAACTTCTTTATTCAGCATTATTAATTTACAAGTGTGTTTCATATTATTTTGTACTATGAACAATACTACAAGAATTCACTATTTAGAACATCATTCAAAACATAGTTCGCAATTCTCATCCCTTATTTTTTTTATTTAATATTTTTTTGTCATTATTTAAGTTACAACAAAAATTTCATAAAATTAAAGATTGCTAAAACAAATTGAATATACTCATTTCCTTTTAATTTGGTTTAATAGTAATTGGAGTATAATCCCCTTACATGCTCTGATGCTTAAGAATATTTTTAGCAATATGGAATATTAATGTCCATGAAAAGCAACGCATACAGGTGTATATATTACATTGACCAATTATCAAATAATGGTCTTTAGTTGTTAAATTGAAATCAATATTGAATTTTTGTGGGGCATGCGGCAATTTTTGAAATTATAGGGTAACAATTAAGAGATGGTTGATGTCACAGAAAATGCATCTGTTTTGTTTTTCCTAATAAGCTATTTTTATATTTCAATAGTAACTTCATGCATGTATTAACTTTCTCAATTAATGAGATAGATATAAGATCCTGAAAGAGTTAAAGGGTAAAATAGGTATCTAGAGGAAAAAAAGTTTCTCTTAGCTCTCAATATTGCAATAGTTGAGCTGAAAATAACATCTCCCTTGAAAAAAAGAATGGCAAATATTGATGAATTTTAGCATATTTCTGAAAATTGGAATCAGTTAGTCAACTGTAGAGAAACGGTCCGAATCTGCTGAGTCAACTCAGAACTTGTTTTTTTTTCAAGAAAAAAACTTATTTTATATTACATAAAGCTAGTGTGTAACCGGTAACATGGTAACATGTTGTGTTTCCCTTTCAAAAACTTAATTCGATATGTTTCAATGGTAAATCCAAACAGTTGAAACCGATCTATTTCATAAGTGATACATTTACATACAAAAATTATAATTTTTTAAATTCATTTGTTACAAAATCATGAGAGAAAAAAATAAAAAATTATAAGTTAATTATAATACATTCATTTTTCATTATATTTTGACCGCTTAAATATATACTCAATGAATGCAAATTTTTATAAATTTTGTATATAAATACATACACTCATGAAGTAGATCGGTTCCAATAACAGTTTGGATTCATCATTTGACTTTTATTCAATATATTTTTTAGAGACTACCACGACATATTACTATACTACAGGTATCATGCCAGTTTTTTTTTTTTTTTTTTTCTCTGTTATCAAAAATAATTTTTTCATAGGCCCATCTTTTTATTCAAAAATTTCCTTTTCTCCGATGCCAATTATTAGACCGGTACAAACTAAAACGATCAATACGAAGGACTACTGTACAAGTAACATTAATTAGTAGCTGTTTTATTTTTAGACCAGTTATCATTTATGAGACTGAAACCTTAGTGCCAACTGCCAAGACCAAGTAAACAGTCCACCTTCCCAGTCAATACGGCAACTAACATGTGGCTATCTGTGTGACAATTTCCACACTCAATTAATGGGAGAAAAACATGTCCCTATCTTTAGCCCATTATTTTCCACACAAAAACATACCTTACCAATCTATTTCTGTTTATTAGCCTATAGCATCATGTATCAGCACTTAAGTACATTAGAGTAAACTTTGTTAATTACAGTTAGCATTTCATTAGCCTCTGTATAGGATTTACATTTGCCTATATATATAGGTCTTCACTGTAACAGAAGAGGATGGTAATACAAATCAATTCATTCACTTATATTCTTTATTACTGTTGGAGTCATTTCATCGAACACCTTTCTTCCTTTCCCTTCACTGCTCTCTCTCTCTCTCACAAGCTAATTACGGAACTCAATTTGATGTTTAATAAATCAAGAATCTGTGGAGTTAAATCCATACTTGATTTCGTCCACACTCAATTGTGCTTCTGAAATTTCGGCTAAAAGGTTAGTTTTCTATATATATATATTAGACTTTAGAGTTTAGACACGGTGTGCCTTTTCTTATTTTGACTTACGAACTTATGACTACTTTTGATTTACATTAAGACAAACCAAAAAGTGATGTCAATTGGTGGAGGCAGTGAACTGCACTAAACACAGCACACTCGAACACATCCTAGCACACCTTCTGAAATGGCACAAGCAGAGCACACGCCCTTGCATGTTCCGTGCTCACGTATCTGTGTGTCATGCTGCATTATGGGGTTGGGCTGCGGAGCAAGGCATGGTGTGTCATGCTTAAGTGCTGGTCATGCACGTGCATGTGATCGAACACGGTTGGACACATGCAACTGGGCAAATAGCACGGCAGAATAGTAATAGCTGCTTCTGGCACCGGCTCCACCTTTTTGTTCCTCATCCTAGAACAATTCCTCTTTCCCCTACCTTCGGAGATTCGTGTACCCAACTGAATCCCCACCAGCACCACCATCTTGTCCCGTGCTTGGTTTAGCCACTACACATTCCACGCCAAAGGCATAAACATGTTCCAGAATGGCAATGATCCCCTGACAAGCATGCACACGCACGGCACAAAAGCCTAGCACTTCAATGGGTGGGGGTAGACAAACTTCTCACACTTTACAAATTACAATAGTATTATGCTAAGCAGAGTAATTTGTGAATCCCACCCCAAAATGTGAATTATTTGGGAACAGAATTCTGTAAAGTTTCAAGTTCAGAAAAGATATAACAAGAAGTTAGTAGTATATATATATATACTACTTAGAAGTTAGAATAGTCTTGTAGTACGTAGTTTGGCCAATTAAGTTCGCCAAATTCTTTGCAATAGTTAGTAATATTGACTACTATTTGCCACTCTACAAATTACCCATAAATGTAATTTGATGATAGAATAGAGTTTTGCACCTAAGAGAATGTTTGACTGGTTGCTCGAAGTTATATCACACTAAGAGAAGTAATCATAATTTCCTTGAAACAGTTACAGAAGGTGGTGACACCACAATCTGCAGTATGGGGGGCACAGCAAGCATGTTTTATTCTGGAGCGGTGGAAGCAGCAGCCGGAACGATTGTAAGCGGGGCTGTCTCTTCAATCATGAGCGGATACGAGATGCAGGAGGGACTCGATGTGACCCTGTATAGCCTGCAGCATGAGGTGAGCAAAATCAAATCAGCCATCGAAGCAGCAAGAGGGCGACGAATTACCAACCGGATGTTGCTCGAGTGGTTGGCACAAATAATAGATGCAGCATACCTCGGGGAGTACTATTATCGTACCTTCAAAAACCAGAGTTCACATCCTCCAATGATAGCTGGTACTGAAGGGACAAGCAATTTGATTATTAATTACCCTTCAAGTCGTGCAGCCAAACGACAGCGGACGATCAAAACCTTGCTTTTTGGCAATGATGTGCACAGGGAACTCTATGATGTACTGAAAATGTTGAAAAGTATTGATGTGTGTGTGTTCTTGCAAATGGTGAATGCCCTACCTGAAAGGCCTATGAAAAGGTATCTTTACATGGACCCCACCTGGTTAGTAGGTCGGGGTAAGGAAAGAGAGCAAGTTATGAAATTCTTGTTTGAACCTAGCATGGCTGGTGAAAATGATGTGGATATTCTTCCAATATATGGTTCATGGGGAATAGGAAGGACCACTTTTGCCCTTCACTGTTTCTATGATCCAAAGGTGCAAACTCATTTTTCCTTGAAAATTTACACTCATACATCATGTACTGATAAAAATTATCCTCCTTGTATTTTTCAACAAATCTTAGAACAATGTAACGTCACGAATATAACTAATTTTGATGAGAATACGCTAATAGCCATGCTTAAGCAGAACTTCAGCTCAGAGAGAATTCTTCTCCTGATGCAGCTATATTGGTACAAGGATTTTACGGTTTTGAATGCCCTGTTGGATTGTCTAAGATGTGCAAAACAAGGAAGCAAGATCATATTAACAACAAGTTTATCTCATTGGTTTAAAGAGTATAAAAAGATTACAAACCATGAAAGAGTATTGAAGCCGATCCGGCTTGATGGCTTTTCAGAGGACGAATATATGTTATTTTTCTGGGAACATGCTTTTGGCAGTGCTGACCCAGATGACCATCCCGAGTTAGCAAAAATGGGAGAGGAGATAGCAAAGAATATGAATGGATCAATGTGGGGAGCAAAAATCATAGGCGAGCTTCTGAGAGATAATTTGACTGCTCCATTCTGGTCCATCTTCTTGCGAGACGGCTTTCTAAGCTCATTTCGGACCAATCTAGGCCTTTTTTCAGTTGCACAGACTATTTCCCAACTACTGCCCAAGCCTCCCTCAGTGATGATGGGAAGTTTGGAAATAACATGGGGAGAAGAATCAAAGTTACTTGGTGGATGCACTGAAGTAAAAAGTTTTAAAGAATTTATGGTTGTTGGTCCTAAATATTGTACCCCTGCTATTAAAGAAAGAAATAATTACGGACTGGAGTTTTTGGTGGCCAAACAATTCAATGGACGTGAATGTACTGTTTTCATTGCAAAGGTTGATAATTGAATTGTATCAGTTTCAGTTTTTATTTTTCATTTACCTATCAGCATAATATAGTGCTGGTATTAGCTTTGACTGAAGTTTCCTCATTTTGTCTGCCATTCAATTGCAAAGTTGAGGACTAATCTGTGTTCAAATTGTGGATATTGAAGCTTAATCATACAAAATTTGTGTTAATTTAGGATAAATTGGATAAATAAACCAACCCTATTGTATAGTTGCGTGATCCCTAGGTGGGCTTAATAGTGTAATTCAAGGAAACCTTGCAAGCCCGGTTTTATTGTGGTCCTCTTTGGTACCGAGTATTGCTATCATTGCTTTGTTATTGTTATGCTTTGATACAAAGTATGGTCATCAATCCTATGGTTTTTTTTCTTGTGTTTTTTTCTTCTATCTTTTTTTTTGAAGGTTTTTCTTCTCTCTAAGTTCCAACAAGAGGTGTTACTTTTTCAATTTAATGACCCTTTAATTTCAGGGTTCTGTGGCCAATGATATAATGAAACTGTTTTATCCTTTGAACCATTGATGCCTTTTCCTTGGTTCGCATTTTTAAGTATCTTTCTATTCCAGGTGGGATCCAATAAGGCAGAACAATTTGTTCAGTCATTTCGAGATGCACATGGGAAACTGGTATGGCCTTTTATACTATCCTTGTGTTGGCTTTGACTTTCTTTTTATAGAAAATTTCTGTCTATCCTCGAAATATACTATAATTGTCTCAAAAAGAATGGTAAAGTATCTGTTCCTTTTCTTGTTGTTACTCCATGTACCCCTGCTCAATATGTTTTAGTAATGTTCAAGAAACTTGACAAGAGCCTAGTCTATGATACTTTTCATTAAGAGTAGGTTTTATGTGTGTATAATTTATGCCAGGAGAGTAAATACTTTTCTTCATGATGGTTCGTAATCTTAGCTTTTTTATAATTTTCAGATGTATAAAAAGTTGAGTATAGATGTTGCTCGGAGTTTCATCGACAAAGCTAGAAAATAACTTAAAATCTGTTATTTCCAGGAAATGTGGCTAGTTGCAGGTAGCCGTCATTTTTTTCCATAACCAAAAAAATAAATAAAATAATATTAATAACCTGACAGACAAAAAAATTTGATCCATGCCCAAACCGCCCCCTGGGGGGGCAGTTTAGTCCCCCCCAACCCGCCCCCCCAGGGGGCGGTTTAGTATTTTGGCCTATATTAAGCTGTTTTCTCTCTCCTGTCTCACCATAATTCGTCCAATACAATTCGTTTAATCCATTATGCTCTCAAACAGTGCTCCGAGGCGATTTTGAGGGAATTTTGAGACGATTTTGATCAACAGTGACCGAGGTATATTTTTTTTAAATTTAATTTTTTTAAAATATTAGAAATTTCATAAATAAACAAAAAACCAATATTGAACGACGGATTTTATATGTTGTTTCAGAAATAAACCAAAAATGTTAATTGTACTGTACTGGGGTGGAAGAATCACGAAAGGGGAGTTCGGATTGTATGAGGAGATTGCACTGTACTGTTATGGCAATAAGTAATGGTGCGAGGAGATTGTACGACTCTTTCCAGGTTCCGAAGCACCTGCAGAATGCAAGTTCCCGACCCCTCCACAACCTATTGTAATGTGGGGTTATATATGGGTAGGTCCGTCTCACCACACGAGCAACCTCCTTAATGCTTATCGAAGGTTCTTTCTTAATGTCTTTCGATTACTACAGGAAATCGGGTACGGTCCCAATTGGTTTTTTGCAAGATTGCTTTATTTATTTCATAAATTGAAGTATTGACATTCACCTGGAAACCGTAACTTGCATATTTCGAGTATTGGCATCCGAACTCCCCTTTCGTGATTCCTCCACCCCAGTACAGTGCAATTAACATTTTTGATTTATTTCTGAAACAACATATAAAATCCGTCGTTCAATATTGGTTTTTTGTTTATTTATGAAATTTCTAACATTTTAAAAAAATTAAATTTAAAAAAAATATACCTCGGTCACTGTTGATCAAAATCGCCTCGGAGCACTGTTTGAGAGCAGAATGGATTAAACGAATTGTATTGGGCGATTTATGGTGAGACAGGAGAGAGAAAACAGCCTAATATAGGCCAGAATACTAAACCGCCCCCCGAGGGGGCGGGTTGGAGGGGTGGGGGCGGTTTGGGCATGGATCAAATTTTTTTGTCTGTCAGGTTATTAATATTATTTTATTTATTTTTTTGCTTATGAAAAAAAATGACGGTGCAGGTAGCATTATCTTTACCTATGCTTGTACTGAAATGATTTCTTGCTATTTCTAGTTCGGTTTGTTTTTTTTTTGAGTAAAAATAAGGATCAAGTCCTTATTTGTTTCATTGATGATAAGAAAAAGTTTTATTAGGTTTTGAAATGAAACCAAATTACATTTGGCAGAAAAAGTTCCTCAACATTGTGGAGTGATATTGTTCTAAAATTTGATGTGAAAACAAAACAATTAAATATTTTTGTTAAAGAAATAAAACTTAAAATCTTCTAACAACTTCTTATGAGAAATTCTGAATGATATTCCACTGATTATAGACATCCTCTGCAAGCTTTTTCTATCTCCTTGCATTGATCTCTGAAAATTCTTGTACAACGTTCCTCGAGCATACATCATATGCTATAAGAATGAGTTCTCTGGATTTTGAGTCCCCTTTTGAAGATATTATCCAGTTTTGTGCTTCAACTTCTTTTTCAAATTCCCTCCGCCAATTTTGTTAGTTACTATACTATCATTTTGAGATGGCTTAGGTTAAGTAAAATTAATTTTATATAACTTTCAATTTTTAGTTTTTGTTGGTTTTTCATTTGTAGATGCTCGGTATTTTTCTGTTTGATTGGCGTGATTGTAATTTGAGGGTTCAAATATTTTCATTTTTTTTTGCCTACATCATTCTTTCATTTTTAAATACTTCAATGACTGAAAATTTACAACTTAAAAATCAAAATAAAACCATTAGATATGATCACCATCATTTTATCTATATATTTGTAAAACAAAATATGACATTTTGATTTGATTTTTACGTGAATCAATAAGTTGAAAAATCAACGTCTAGAAATTATTCACATTAGGTAATTCATACAAGCTCTTGGTGACAAGTTGACAACAAATCAAAGATAAAATATCATGATTTTTTTTCATATAAATTGATAAAATGTTGTAGATCATATCTAATGGTTTTATTTTGATTTTTAAGTTTTAAATTTGAGTGAGTCTATGGTACTATGCATATCAAGGGTTGATCTATAATACGGGTTAATATTTTTAGGTCTATCCAAATCGTTCAATATGATTCCATATGAATATCTACTTGCAGACTAAATTTTATATTTTTTTGAATTTTTTTACTATTTTTTAATATAGGTAGAAAATCACTGTTTTTTTTAAGAGAGGTAGAAAATCACTTGATCTGAAAATTCTAGACAATGGAAAAATAATGATTTTCTATCTATCTTAAAAAATAGTAAACATATATATAAAAATATAAAATTTGGCCTGTAAGTACATATTCATATGAAAATCATCTTGAATGTTTCGGATCGATCGTTGGAATTTTGAAAATAAAAATATTGATCCGTATTACGAACTAAATTGTGATATGCATAGTACTATAGACTCATTCTTTAAATTTTGAGTTACTGAAGTTTTTAAAACAAAAGCATAATGGAGAAAAAAAATGGAAGCATTCGAACCTTCCTCTTATAATTTATTGGTAATTAATGACTTACTGATTAATTGAAGCTCTGACTACATGCAAAAAGAGGTGTGCTATTTTCATTCCAAAAAATACTATTTTGAGAGTTTAAGAAGAATTTTTGGCTTAATATCTGTTGTGCCCTCAATTAATAACTTTTTTTATTTTGAATTAATCATAATTAATTTTGTTGCAAAAGGAAACAATTAGGGCACACACTAGTTTTATATTTAAAGAAAAAATAGATGTGATTTTTTGTGGCATCGATCAATCATGTAATAATTATAATGTAAACTCAGTATTTTTGGGATGAAAATTGAAAGTTGAATATCTAAATTTAAATATTTATAAAATATTTATCAACTGAATTTTTAACATATGACATGTCACGCCACATCAAGTTTTGGGATTTCCTGTTAGCTTTACAGACTTATAATCAGCAGTTTACAGAGTTTTGAACTTATTTATGTTACTCTTTCTAGACAGTAGTCTAGTATGTGTTGCTAATATTCTAATAACATGTATCCGGATCAGTGATCACACACCGATTTGATTAAAATAATGATAACAAAATGAGTATAATATTTTTTTTAAACTATTGTTGCAACACAATAAAATTTCAAGTGAGATGCATCACTAGCAAAAAAGAAGACATCGAAATATGTTGAATAAATATTGTCATAAGTCCATTATACTAACGGAGCAAAAACTTCTTTATTTAGCACTATTAATTTACAAGTGTGTTTCATATTAATTTCTACTATGAACAATACTACAAGGATTCACTATTTAGAACATCATTCAAAACATAGTTCGCAATTCTCATCCCTTTTTTTTTATTTAATATTTTCTTGTCATTATTTAGGTTACAACAAAAATTTCAAAAAAATTCAAGATTGCTAAAACAAATTGAATATACTCATTTCCTTTTAATTTGGTTTCATAGTAATTGGAGTATAATCCCCTTGCATGCTCTGTTGCTTAAGAGCATATTTAGCAACATGGAATATTAATGTCCATGAAAAGCAACACATACATGTGTATATATTACATCGACCAATTATAAAGTAATGTTCTTTAGTTGTTAAATTGAAATTAATATTGAATTTTTGTATGGCATGCGGCAATTTTTGAAATTGTAGGGTAACAATTAATAGATGATTGATGTACAAAAAATGCATCTATTTTCTTTTTCCTAGTAAGCTATTTCTATATTTTAGTAGTAACTTCATGCATGTATTAACTTTCTCAATTAATGAGATAGATATAGGAGACTGAAAGAGTTAAAGGGTAAAATAGGTATCTAGAGAAAAAAAATTCTCTTAGCTCTCAATAAATAGTTGAGCTAAAAATAGCACCTCCCTTGAAAAAAAAGAATGGCAAATATTGATGAATTTCAGCATATTTCTGAAAATTGGAATCTGTTAGTCAACCGTAGAGAAACGGTCCGAATCTGCCGAGTCAACTCAGAACTTGGATTTTTTGTTTTTAGAAAGACTTATTTTATATTACATAAAGTTAGTATGTAATCTATAACATAGCGACATGTTGTGTTTCCCCTTCAAAAACTTATTGGATATATTTTAATAGTAAATCCAAACCGTTGAAACCGATCTATTTCATAGTGATGCATTTACATGCAAAAATTATAATTTTTTTTTAATTCATTTGGTATAAAATCATGCGGAAAAATAAAATAAAGAATTGTAAGTTAATTTTAATACATTAATTTTTCATTAACTTTGACCCCTTTAATATATACTAAATGAATGCAAAATTTTATAAACTTTGTATATAAATACATCACTTGTAAAGTAGATCAGTTCCAATAACAGTTTGGTTTCATTATTTGACTTTTATTCCATAGATTTTTTAGAGACTATCACGATATGTTACTATACTACAGGTAGCACGCCAGTTTTTTTTTATTTTTTGTTATCAAAAATATTTTTTTCATAGGCTCATATTTTTATTCAAAAATTTCCTTTTCTCCGATGCCAATTATTAGGTCGGTACAAACTAAAACGATCAATACGAAGGACTACTGTACCAGTTACATTAATTACTCGCTGTTTTATTTTTAGACCAGTTATCATTTATGAGACCGAAACCTCAGTGCCAAGACCAAGTAGGTGGAATAGTAAGGGCAACTATCTGTGTGACAGTTTCCCCACTCAATTAATGGGAGAAAAACATGTCCCTATCTTTGGCCCCTTATTTTCCACAAAAAACATACCTTAATTACCAATCTATTTCTGGTGGAGTCATTTCAGAACACCTTTCCTCTTTTCCCTTCACTGCTCTCTCTCTCTTACAAGCTAATTATGGAACTCAATTTGATGTTTAATAAAACAAGAAGTTGTGGAGTTAAATCCATACTTGATTTTGCCCATACTCAATTGTGCTTCTGAAATTTCAGCTAAGAGGTTAGTTTTCTCTCTCTCTCTCTCTCTCTATATATATATATATTAGAGTTTAGAATTTAGACACGGTGTGCCTTTTCTTATTTTGACTTACGCATTTTACCAAGTTTAAATCATAGAAGGAAAATTAGGAATCAGAATCGGATTTTTGGCCGGGGGATCCGAATCGGATCGGAAACTCGGACTTTTTTGCCAGAAGCTTGTTTTATACTATAAAAATAGAAAAAAAATTGATAAAAAATAACTTGTCAACAATTTATGTAAATAATCCACTAATACAATATAATACAAGCATTACAAATTACAAATTACAATTTATAGTTTACACCCGTTGTTGCAATTTTTAAAAAAAATTGACTGTTTTATGACATATATACATAAAGTATCTTTCCTTGTAACAAAATAATCAATGGTGTAGTGGTAGTATCCTTGGTTGGTATAGTAAAGTGCTTGGGTTCGATTCATGCCTTTGAAAAAAAAAAAAAATTTTGCCTTAATTTGCTGTGTTGAATGGTATACAATTACAACATTTATATAAATAACAATCTCTTCTATTACAAAACAAAAACAATGGTGTAGTGGTATTACAATTGGTTAGTAGGTAAAGTGCATGGGTTCGAGTTTTTTTTTTGCTTTTGTGAGTGAGTTAAGTCTATTTCGTCCAATTTAACTGAAACAGGACCGTTCCGGCCGGAATTTAACTGAAACGGACGAAATTTCACTGAAATTGTACCGTTCAGGCCGGAATTTGACCGAAATAGCCGAAATTTGCTGGAACGGCCGATTTTGCAATCTATGGTTTAAATCTCATCTCCTATGTCCAACTTAGGAATACTTTTGATTTCGATTAAGACATCCCAAAAAGTGGTGTCAATTGCTGGGGGCAGTGAACTGCAAAAAACACAGCACACTCGAACACGTCCCAGAACACCTTCTGAAATGGCACCAACAGAGCACACGTATCTGTGTGTCATGCTGCGGAGCAAGGCACAATGTGTCATGTACTCATGTTCCGTGCTCTTGCATGTTCTGTACTCACGTATCTGTGTGTCATGCTGCGGAGCAAGGCACAGTGTGTCATGCCTAAGTGCTAGTCACGCACGTGCATTTGATCGAACACGGTTGGGCAAATAGTAATAGCTGCTACTGGCACCGGCCCACCTTTTTGTTGCTCATCCTTGAACAATTCCTCTTTCCCCTACCTTCGGAGATTTGTGGACCTGACTGAATCCCCACCAGCACCACCATCCTGTGCCGTGCTTGGTTTAGCCACTACACACTCCACACCGAAGGCATAAGCATGTGCCAGAACGGCAATGAGCTCCTGACAAGCATGCACACTCACGGCACACAAACTAGCACTTCACTGGGTGGGGGTAGACAAACTTCTCACACTTTACAAATTACAATAGTGTTATGCTAAGCAGATTAATTTGTGAACCCCACCCGAAAATATGAATTATTTGGGAACAGAATTCTTTAAAGTTTCAAGTTAAGAAAAGATATAACAAGACGTTAGTACTTAGTAGTATATACATACTACTTAGAAGTTAGAACAGTCTTGTAGTAGTTTGGCCAATTAAGTTCGCCATATTCTTCGCAATAGTTGGTAATATTGACTACTATTTGCCAATCTACAAATTATTCAAAAATGTAATTTGATGATAGAACAGATTTTTGCCCCCTAAGAGAATGTTTGACTGGTTGTTCGAAGTTATCACACTAAGAGAAGTAATCATAATTTCCTCGAAACAGTTACAGAAGGAGGTGACATTGCAATCTGCAGTATGGGGGGGACAACAAGCATGTTTTATTCTGGAGCGGTGGAAGCAGCAGCCGGAATGATTGTAAGTAGTGCTGTCTCTTCAATCACGAGCGGTAACGAGATGCAGGAGGGACTCGATGTGACACTGTATAGCCTGCAGCATGAGGTGAGCAAAATCAAATCAGCCATCGAAGCATCAAGAGGGCGACGGATTACCAACCAAATGTTGCTCGAGTGGTTGGCACAAATAATAGATGCAGCATACTTCGGGGAGTACTATTATCGTACCTTCAAAAACCAGAGTTCACATCCTCCAATAATAGCTTGTACTGAAGGGACAAGCAATTTGATTATTAATTACCCTTCCAATCGTGCAGCCAAACGCCAGCGGACGATCAAAACCTTGCTTTTTGGCAATGATGTGCACAGGGAACTCTATGACGTACTGAAAATGTTGAAAAGTATTGATATGTGTGGGTTCTTGCAAATGGTGAATGCCCTACCTGAAAGGCCTATGAAAAGGTATCTCTACATGGACCCCACCTGGTTAATAGGTCGGGGTAAGGAAAGAGAGCAAGTTATGAAATTCTTGTTTGAACCTAGCATGGCTGGTGAAAATAATGTGGATATTCTTCCAATATATGGTCCATGGGGAATAGGAAAGACCACTCTTGCCCTTCACTGTTTCTATGATCCAAAGGTGCAAACTCATTTTTCCTTGAAAATTTTCACTCATACATCATATACTGATAAAAAACATCCTCTTTGGATTTTTGAACAAATATTAGAACAATGTAACGTCACCAATATAACTAATTTTGATGAGAATACGCTACTAGCCATGCTTAAGCAGAACTTCAGCTCAGAGAGAATCCTTCTCCTGATGCAGCTACATTGTTATATGGATTTTACGGTTTTGAATGCCCTGTTGGATTGTCTAAGATGTGCAAAACAAGGAAGCAAGATCATTTTAACAACAAGTTTATCTCATTGGTTTAAAAAGTATAAGAAGATTACAAACCATGAAAGAGTATTGAAGCCGATCCGGCTTGATGGCTTTTCAGAGGACGAATATATGTTATTTTTCAGGGAACATGCTTTTGGCAGTGCTGACCCAGATGACCATCCTGAGTTAGCAAAAATGGGAGAGGAGATAGCAAAGAATATGAATGGATCAATGTGGGGACCCAAAATCATTGGCGAGCTTCTGAGAGATAATTTGACTGCTCCATTCTGGTCCATCTTCTTGCAAGACGGCTTTCTAAGCTCATTTCGGACCAATCTAGGCCTTTTCTCAGTTGCGCAGACTATTTCCCAACTGCTGCCCAGGCCTCCCTCACTGATGATGGGAAGTTTGGAAATGACATGGGGAGAAGAATCAAAGTTACTTGGTGGATGCACTGAAGTTAAAAGTTTTAAAGAACTTATGGTTCTTGGTCCTAAATATTGTACCCCTGCTATTAAAGAAGGAAATAATTACGGACTGGAGTTTTTGGTGGCCAAACAATTCAATGGACGTGAATGTACTGTTTTCATTGCAAAGGTAGATAATTGAATTGTATCAGTTTCAGTTTTTATTTTTCATTTACCTATCAGTATAATATAGTGCTGGTATTAGCTTTGACCGAAGTTTCCTCATTTTTTCTGCCATTCAGTTGCTTTGTTATTGTTATGCTTTGATACAAAGTATGGTCATCAATCCTATGGTTTTTTTTTTCTTGTGTTTTTTTCCATAGATTGCAAAATCGGCCGTTCCGGCGCGGAATCGGCCGTTCCGGACCGGAATCGGCCGAAGCCGATCCGATTTCAGTCCGAGTTACCCGGTTAGTATGATTCCAGTCAAATTTCGGCCATTTCAGTCAAATTTCGGCCGGAACGGTCCAGTTTCAGTCAAATTTTGGTCGTTTCAGTGAAATTCCGGCCGGAACGGACAGTTTCGTTGAAATTGGGCGAAATGAACTTTAAACAGCAAAATTTTTTTGCAGCCAGCGGGACTCGAGTCGAACCCAGGAACTTGACCCTACCAACTAAGGGTACTTCCACCACACCATTTATTATATTTGTATAGAAGAGATTCTTATTTATATATATTTTGTAATTGTAAGCCATTCTGCACAGTATACGCAATTAAGGATCAATTTTTACAGAAACGGTTTTTATCAATTTTTTATTTTTTATTTATATATATTGTTAAGTGCATAAAAAATAAGTTTAGGATCAATTCTTATTTATATATATTAGTGGATTATTTACAGAAATTGTTGACAAATTATTTTTTATCAACTTTTTCTATTTTTCTAGTATAAAACGAGCTTCTGGCAAAAAAGTCCGAGTTTCCGATCCGATTCAGCCGATTTTGACCGATTTATCCGATTTGGATCCCCCGGCCAAAAAACCGATCCCGATTCCGATTCCGATTTTTCCTTCTATGTTTTTTTCTTCACTCTATCTTTTTTTTTTGAAGGTTTTTCTTCTCTCTTAGTTCCAACAAGAGGTGTTACTTTTTCAATTTAATGACCCTTTTATTTCAGGGTTTTATGGCCAATGATATAATGAAACTGTTTTATCCTTTGAACCATTGATGCCTTTTCCTTGGTTCACATTTTTAAGTATCTTTCTATTCCAGGTGGGATCCAGTAAGGCAGAACAATTTGTTCAGTCATTTCGAGATGCACATGAGAAACTGGTATGGCCTTTTATACTATCCTTGTGTTGGCTTTTACTTTCTTTTTATAGAAAATTTCTGTCTATCCTTGAAATATACTATAATTGTCTCAAAAAGAATGGTAAAGTATCTGTTCCTTTTCTTGTTGTTACTCCATGCACCCCTGCTCAATATGTTTTAGTAATGTTCAAGAAACTTGACAAGAGCCTAGTCTACCGTCATTTTTATTCATAACCAAAAAAATAAATAAAATAATATTAATAACCAGATCTCCAAAAAAATTTCATCCATGCCCAAACCGCCCCCCAGGGGGCGGTTTACCCCCCCCACCAACCCGCCCCCCAAGGGGGCAGTTTACTTTTTTTTTTTTTTTTTTATTTAGGATTTGAATTTTCAATCTAAATAATGAATGTATTTTTTTGAAATTATAGATATGAAATTAATGACTAAAATAAATATGAAATTAAAAGAAAGGAGAAGTAACATCTCTGATCAGTAATCTATTAGTACCTCATCAAGGCAAGTGCTTTCATTTGGTCGACTAGATCGTCGCTTTTGATTCACAACCTTTATTTGCTTCACTTCAGTGTTCATTGGCACCTTTATTTGTTATGTATATGCCAATGAACACTGAAGTGAAAATATGATATTATGAAATCATAAATCATAAATATGATATTATGAAGTTTAACCCTGCATTCAGACGTTATTTGATTATTTTGTTCACTTATGTTTTAAACTATTCACAAATCATAAAATCTATCGTATTAAAAATATAAACAAATACATAATATTACAAAATACATAAATTATAAACATAATTATAAATAATCCATCATCGGATTAAAAAAAAAAAAAAATTAAGTAAACCGCCCCCTGGAGGGGCGGGTTGGTGGGGGGTGGTTTGGGCATGGATGAAATTTTTTTGGAGATCTGGTTATTAATATTATTTTATTTATTGTTTTGGTTATGAATAAAAATGACGGCCTAGTCTATGATACTTTTCATTAAGAGTAGGTTTTATGTGTGTATAATTTTTGCCAGGATAGTAAATACATTTCTTTATGACGGTTCGTAATCTTAGTTTTTTTTATATAATTTTTAGATATATGCAAAGTTGAGTGTAGATGCTGCTCGGAGTTTGATCGACACAGCTAGAAAATAACTTAAAATCTTTTATTTCCAGAAAATGTGACTAGTTGCAGGTAGCATTATCTTACCTATGCTTGTACAGTTGTACTGCAATGATTTCTTGCTATTTCTAGTTCGGTTTGTTAGTTACTATACTATCATTTTGAGATGGCGTTGGTCAAGTAAAATCAATTTTATATTCCCTTCAATTTTTAGTTTTCGTTGGTTTTCATTTATGATAAATGGTTTAGTTATACTTTTTCATTGTATGAGACTATAAGCAGAGTTTGTTGATGTTCGGTATTTTTCTGTTTGATTGGCATGATTGTAATTTGAGAGTTCAAATGCCTTTATTTTTTTTTGTGCCTACATCATTCTTTCATTTTTAAATACTTTATTGACTGAAAATTTAAAAATTTAAAAATCAAAATAAAACCATTAGATATGATCTCCATTATTTTATCTAATGATTTTATTTTGATTTTTAAGTTTTAAATTTGAGTGAGTCTATGGTACTATGCATATCACGGGTTGATCTATAATACGGGTCAATATTTATGTTTTGAAAATCTTAATGGTCGATCCGAACCGTTCAACATGATCTCCATATGAATATCTACTTGCAGACCGAATTTTACATTTTTTAGAATTTTTTTAAGATAGGTAGAAAATCACTTGATCTGAAAAATTCTGGACCATAAAAAAAATAGTTATTTTCTACCTATCTTAAAAAATAGTTAAAATTCTAAAAAAATATAAAATTCGGTCTGCAAGTAGATATTCATATTGGGGATCATGTTGAACGCTTTAGATCGACCATTAAGATTTTAAAAACAGAAATATTGATTCGTATTACGGACTAAATTGTGATATGCATAGTACCATAGACTCACTCTTTAAATTTTGAGTTACTAAAGTTTTTAAAATTGGAAGCATAATGTAGACACAAAAAATGAAAGCATTTGAACCTTCCTCTTGTAATTTATTGATAATTAATGACTTGCTGATTAATTGAAGCTCAGACCACAAGAAAAAAGGGGTGTGCTATTTTCAGTGCAAAAAATACTATTTTGAGAGCTTAAGAAGATTTTTTTTGGCTTAATCTCAGTTTTGCCCTCAATTAATAACTTCTTATTTTGAATGAATCATAATTGATTTCGTTGCAAAGGAAAACTATTAGGGCACACCCTAGTTTTATATTTAAAGAAAAAATAAATGTGATTTTTTTGTGGCATCGTTCAATCATGTAACAATAATTATAGTATAAACTAAGTATTTTTGAAATGAAAGTTGGATATCTAAATTTAAATATTTATAAAAATTTTATCAACTGAATTTTTAACATATGACATGTCTAGGGGTGTAAATGGAGCGGATAATGCTAATACCATATCTATATCCACTTTTCAATGAACGGATACAAATACAAATACAAATAGTAAATGGATATAAACATTTAAAACCAAATCCATCTTAAACGGATACGGATACGGAGCAGATAATCTACGAATACGGATTCGAATACGGATAACAAACGGATAATTGGATCATATGAACTTTATAATACAAATATAGTTAAGTTCAATGTTTCCGATCCGGGTTAAATCAATTTACCATCCAAATATAATTAAATCATGTAGATATATTTTTCTTTTGTCTTTTTGACTCTGGATTTGTTAAGGTACCCCAAACCGGTCCCTGAGTACACCCCAATTGTAATACTATGTAAAATACATATATGACATTAATGACTAAAAATAATATACGGAATGCTTGAATGTATTTGTTTGAATGAAATTGGTAACATTTAGAGTGAAATATTATTGTACATAACAAATTATAAGTTATTTTGAAGTTAATTGTTATCAGATTGCCAATATCAAATTGAGTGATATAAATTATATGTTGCTAGATTGAAAAATGAGTAAGCGAGCCCTATGGTATTGTGAATCGAGTTAAACAAGTTGATTGATTGGAAATTATTCTTCCTTTCACTTTGTTTTCTTTATCATATTTTAATATGTTTGTCATGGTTCGTTATGGAGATTGTTCTTCTTGACTTAGTTTGAAATCCTCTCGGAAGTATGAAGATTGTTAATTTGATTAAATTCTTGATTTTCAACTTAGAGCTCAAACTATAATCTTTACCTTACAGTACCGAGCTCAAATGATTTTGTATTAATGATACATCTTGTCCTTGTTATTTAATGCATCTAAAAGTAATTGAAGGGGGATTAAGTTATGTTGATACATGTACCAACATATATGTGAACTGCTACACGAATATGGTGCCAGGGTTAATATTCTTAATTTGTTAAGGGGGATTAAGTTTTGCGGTAGTTTTCAGTCTAAGTTATAACGAGTTAGTTTTCGCGATTTCAATTAATATTCTTAATTTGTTAATTCCTGCAATACAGCACTAAATGCATGATGCAAATACACTTGGCCTATTTACTGCATGAATGTGATAATTTTAAGAAAAGCCTGGAATCTAAGCATCTGTTCAAAAGGTTTTTGACTCTAGATTTGTTCATTGGATCAAGTGGTTCTTACTGGAAATGAGGGTGTATCTAACTACATTACCAAGATTACCCACAGATGTATAAAACCAGTTAGTGCCAGTAACAATACAAGCTGTGTGGTACCTCCTTGAAACTACAAAATTTATATAATTTAAAAGAAAGGAGAAGTAACATCTCTGATCAATAATCTATTAGTACCTCCTCAGGGCAAGTGCTTTCATTTGGTCGACTAGATCGTCGCTTTTGATTCACAACATTTCTTTGCTTCACTTCAGTGTTCATTGGCTCATTCCTTTAGAAAAAAAAATTAATCAGAAAGAATACAAAAACACAGACTGAGATTTACTTAATTTAAAACTGCACATAAACATACAATAGTATCTAGATGACATTTTTAATAGTACATGTCTTGTTTATAACAAGAATTCCAATAAATTGACTCACATTACACAAAATTCTTTGCAACAATCAAACATTTGCAGTACTTCCAATAAATAATCCAGTATTTCTCAAATTTACAAAAAAACACCAATTATCTACAAAATTGCATGCCAATATACAAAAGTTCATAATCTAAAGCATTGTACCCTAACCCTGCCATCTCCATGCTTTAATCACTTGGGAACCAACAGTTACCGTACCTCAGGTGATGTGTCAATTGCAAAAATTTGAGAAATACTCAAAATTTTAAAAATATTGTAATTTTTTTATGTTTTGATTGCTAAATGAAAAATAGAAAGGAAAATAATTAACCACTATAAACAGATAAATTTCTCACATGGTACAGCATCCAAAGCCAGCCATAAAGACATGAGAAACACTATACCCCAAATCGGTCCAATTCAAAGTGACTGGACTCTCAATTTCATCATTTAAGGGGTTATTTGATTGCCCAAATTTCTTCAACAAAGCCGTGACAAAGTCAAAGTCACTGGACTCATTTTTCAATCTAGCAACATATAATTTATATCACTCAATTTGATATTGGCAATCTGACAACAATTAATTTCAAAATAACTTATAATTTGTTATGTACAATAATATTTCACTCTAAATGTAACCAATTTCATTCAAACAAATACATTCAAGCATTCCATATATTATTTTTAGTCATTAATTTCATATCTGTATTTTACATAGTATTACAATTGGGGTGTACTCAGGGACCGGTTTGGGGTACCTTAACAAATCCAGAGTCAAAAAGACAAAAGAAAAAGATATCTACATGACTTACATACACCCTCATTTCCAGTGAGAACCACTTGATCCAATTAACAAATCCAGAGTCAAAAATCCTTTGAACAGATGCTTAGATTTCAAGCTTTTCTTAAAATTATCACATTCATGCAGTAAATATGCCAAGTGTATTTGCATCATGCATTTAGTGCTGTGTTGCAGGAATTAACAAATTAAGAATATTAATTGAAATCGCGAAAACTAACTCGTTATAACTTAGACTGAAAACTACCGCAAAATTTTAGTGCTCCATCAACTCTAACCAAACAAGGAATACTTTAAGCAACGATCTAACTTTAGTACAAAAATTGAACATTTCTCATTATTTAGATTGAAACATTCAAATCCTAAAAAAAAAAAAAGTTATTGTGGCAAACCGCCCCCCCCCCCCCCCGGGGCGGTTTGGTATGAATAGTAAACTGCCCCACGGTGGGGCAGTTTGGTATGAAGGGTAAACCGCCCCCCGGGGGCGGTTTGGTTATGAGTGAATTTTTTTTTAAATATTGGTTATTAATATTATTTTATTTTATTTATTGGTTATGGAAAAAAAAAAATGCCGGACAGTTCTTCAAACAAACAACAGCTTAGGTATCGTAATATAATAATAGTTTATTTAAAGAAGGAAGGGGAATATCAGTAAGACACGTGGCAGAGGAGGGGGAAATAGACGGATGAGATTGGGTGGAGTGAAGAGTGAGATACGAGGCGGACTGGAGCGGGTATTAAATTGGATTTGATTGAAGATGCGAAGTCCGTGAATGGGAAAGTTTGTCCCGTTCGGATAGTAGTGTTACTCCCAAAATTAAGAGCATCTGTATCTCTGAAATTCTCAGAGTTTCTAAATAACTGTTAACAGAATTTTAGAAATTTCAGACTCTCTGAATTTCTAAACCTTTACATCCCTGAAATTAAAATTAGAGTTTTTTAATTGCCATATTAGCATTTAATTAAAACAATATTAAAAATTGAGCCAATAAGAATTGATTATTTTGCCATATCAGAGTTTTGAAATAGTTTCATATTTAGAAACTCCTGAACAAAATTGCTAAATATGAAATCCATCTGCATCCCTGAAACTGATTTTGAAACTCCATGAGTTTCAGGGATGCAGATGCTCTAAGTTTGTTATTTGCGGTTGGTGCAATATAAGAGCATCTCCATTCCAATATGCTTAGCAATTAAAATTGACCACGTCATTAAATTTAGCAATTAAAGAGACTCATAATTTCTATATCGCTCCATCCCAGCAATTGTAATTAAAGAGACTCAATAAACAAACGTTTGTTTTTAAAGAAAATTTGCTAATTTACAAACTATCTCACAAACCAGTAAACCAGAAACAATAGCCACATCAGATTACAAATTAGAAAACAATAAGAGCTTTGAGAGAATTTTGTCTGAGTCGGGCTCCGAATAGTCCGGATATCCGATCCGTTTGCCATATAGGCAGATTATCCGAATCCAGCTATTCTTTTCTTGTTGATTCACATCCGTTTACAGCCCTAGGGTTTAGGGTTTTAAAAATAGTAAAAAAATAGCCTCGTTTAGTTCGGATCCGGATAAAATCACTTTTTTTTTTTTAAAAATAATTAATCACTTTAGAAAGGAAATTACGTATATGCGAAAACTAAATTTTCGTAACCAGTTCCACTAATTAGATAATTAATGATGAACCTTTAGAGTATATCAAAAAAATATGACATTTTTCCAATATATAGTTCATGGGGAGTAGGAACGACCGCTCTTGCCCTTCACTGTTTCTATGATCAAAAGGTGCAAACTCATTTTTCCTTGAAAATTTACACTCATACATCATATACTGAGAAAAATCATCCTCTTCGGATTTTTGAACAAATCTTAGAACAATGTAACATCACCAATATAACTAATTTTGATGAGAATACGCTACTAGCCATGCTTAAGCAGAACTTCAGCTCAGAGAGAATCCTTCTCCTGATGGAGCTACATTGGTATATGGATTTTACGGTTTGGAATGCCCTGTTGGATTGCCTAAGATGTGCAAAACAAGGAAGCAAGATCATTTTAACAACAAGTATATCTCATTGCTTTAAAGAGTATAAGAAGATTACAAACCACAAAAAATCATTGAAGCCGATCCGGCTTGATGGCTTTTCAGAGGACGAGTATATGTTATTTTTCAGGGAACATGCTTTTGGCAGTGCTGACCCAGATGACCATCCTGAGTTTGCAAAAATGGGAGAGGAGATAGCAAAGAATATGAATGGATCATTGTGGGGAGCAAAAATCATAGGTGAGCTTCTGAGAGATAATTTGAATGCTCCATTCTGGTCCATCTTCTTGCAAGACAGCTTTCTAAGCTCATTTCGGACCGATCCATCCCTTTTTTCGGCTGTGCAGACTATTTCCCAACTGCTGCCCAAGCCTCCCTCACTGATGGGAAGTTTGATATTAACATGGGGAGAAGAATCAAAGTTACTAGGTGGATGCACTCAAGTTAAAAGTTTTAGAGAACTTATGGTTCTTGGTCCTAAATATTGTACCCCTGTTATTAAAGAAGGAAATAATTACGGACTGGAGTTTTTGGTGGCCAAACATTTCAATGGACGTCAATGTACTGTTTTCATTGCAAAGGTAGATAATTGAATTGTATCAGTTTCAGTTTTTATTTTTCATTTACCTATGAGCATAGTATAGTGATGGTATTAGCTTTGACTGAAATTTCCTCATTTTTTCTGCCATTCAATTGGAAAGTTGAGGACTAATCTGTGTATTCAAATTGAGGATATTGAAGCTTAATCATACAAAATTTGGGTTAATTTAGGATAAATTGGATAAATAAACCAACCCTATTGTATAGTTGCATGATCACTACTCACTAGGTGGGCTTAATAGTGTAATTCAAGGAAACCTTGCAAGCCCAGTTTCATTGTGGTCCTCTTTGGTACCGAGTATTGCTCTCGTTGCTTTGTTATTGTTAGGCTTTGACACAAAGTATGGTCATCAATCCTATGTTTTATTCTTCCCTCTCTATCTTATAAGTTCCAACAAAAGGTGTTACTTTTTCTATTTAATGATCCTTTTATTTCAGGGTTTTGTGGTCAATGGTATAATGAAACTGTTTTATCCTTTGAACCATTGATGCCTTTTCCTTGGTTCACATTTTTAAGTATCGTTCTATTCCAGGTGGGATCCAATAAGGCAGAACAATTTGTTCAGTCATTTCGAGATGCACATGAGAACTGGTATGGCCTTTTATACTATCTTTGTGTTGGCTTTTACTTTCTTTTTATAGAAAATTTCTATCCTTCCTTTAAATGTACTTCAATTATCTCAAAAAGAATGGTAAAGTATATGTTCCTTGTCTTGTTGTTACTCCATGTACCCCTGCTCAATATGTTTTAGT
Organism: Carex arenaria; assembly: GCA_964058825.1. Classification (NCBI taxonomy): domain Eukaryota; kingdom Viridiplantae; phylum Streptophyta; class Magnoliopsida; order Poales; family Cyperaceae; genus Carex; species Carex arenaria. The sequence goes on from CAXKVW010000622.1 coordinate 246,196, forward strand.
AATGTTCAAGAAACTTGACAAGAGCCTAGTCTATGATACTTTTCATTAAGTGTAGGGTAAATAACTTGACAAGAGCCTAGTCTATGTTTTAGTAATGTTGTATAATTTATGCCAGGAGAGTAAATACATTTCTTCATGACAGTTCATAATCTTAGATGTTTTATAATTTTCAGGTATATAAAAAGTTGAGTATAGATGTTGCTCGGAATTTCATCGACACAGCTAGAAAATAACTTAAAATATTTTCTTTCCAGAAAATGTGACTAGTGGCAGGTAGCATTTTCTTACCTATGCTTGTACTGAAATCATTTCTTGCTATTTCTTGTTGGTTTGTTAGTTACTATACTATCATTTTGAGATGGCTTAGGTTAAGTAAAATCAATTTTATATAACCTTCAATTTTTAGTTTTTGTTGGTTTTCATTTGATGAAATGGTTTACTTATACTTTTTCATTTGTAGATGTTCGGTATTTTTCTGTTTGATTGGCGTGATTGTAATTTGAGGGTTCAAATGTCTTCATTTTTTGTACCTACATCATTCTTTCATTTTTAAATACTTCAAAGATTGAAAATTTAAAACTTAAATATCAAAATAAAGCCATTAGATATGATCTCCATCATTTTATCTATATATTTGTAAAAAAAATATGACATTTTGATTTGGTTTTTACATGACTCAATAAGTTGAAAAATCAACGTCTAGAAATTATTCACATCAGATAATTTTTACAAGTTCTTGATGACAACAAATCAAAGTTAAAATGTCATGATTTTTTTCGTATGAATCGATAAAATGTTGTAGATAATATCTAATGGTTTTATTTTGACTTTTAAGTTTTAAATTTGAGTGAGTCTATGGTACTATGCATATCACGGGTTGATCTATACTACGGGTCAATATTTTTATTTTCAAAATCTTAATGGTTGATCTGAATCGTTCAACATGATCCCCATATGAATATTTACTTGCAGACTAAATTTTATATTTTTTAGAATTTTTTTTTACTATTTGTTAAGATAGGTAGAAAATTACTGTTTTTTTTAAGATAGGTAGAAAATCATTTGATCTGAATTCTGGACCATCTAAAAACAATGATTTTTTACCTATCTTAAAAATAGTAAAAAAATATAAAAAATACAAATTTATCTTGTAAGTACATATTCATATGAAAATCATTTTGAACGGTTTAGATCGAACGTTGAAATTTTGAAAACAAAAATATTAATCCATATTACGGACTAAATTGTGATATGCATAGTACCATAGACTCTTTAAATTTTGAGTTACCGAAGTTTTTAAAAATGGAATCATAATAGAGACAAAAATGAAAGCATTTTGAACCTTTCTCTTAGAATTTATTGGTAATTAATGACTTACTAATTAATTGAAGCTCAGACTACAAGCAAAAATGGGCGTGCTATTTAGTGCAAAAAGTACTATTTTGAGAGCTTAAGAAGATTTTTTTGCTTAATCTCAGTTTTGCCTTCAGTTAATAACTTCTTATTTTGAATGAATCATAATTAATTTCGTTGCAAAAGGAAACAATTAGACGCACACTAGTTTTATATTTAAAGAAAAAATAGATGTGATTTTTTTGGCATCGATCAATCATGTAACAATAATTATAGTGTAAACTCAGTATTTTTGAGATGAAAGTTGAAAGTTGAATATCTAAATTACAATATTTATCAACTGAATTTTTAACATATGACATATCACATCACAAACATGATTTCTGTTGCTCTTTCTAGACAGTAGTCTAGCCTGTGTTGCTAATATTTTAATAACATGTATCTGAATCCTCAAACAGATGGTCAATCCGAGCGGACGATACAAACATTGGAAGATATGCTCCGATCATGTGCTCTAAGTTTTTGAGGCTCTTGGATCAATCACTTGTACTTGGTAGAGTTTACGTACAACAACAGCTACCACTCGAGTATTGGAATGTCACCACAAGAAGCACTTACGGGACAGCAGTGCCGTACACCGTTGTGGTGGGGACCCACAGGTACGTATTCACCTACCGGACCTCAGATGATCCAAGAAGTTGCCGAAAAGACAAAGGTTGTTTTAAGTCGGCTTAAATCTGCTCAGGAAAGACAAAAGAAATACGCTGATGTTCGTCGAAGACCGTTGGAATTTCAAGAAGGGGATCACGTGTGGCTTCGGGTTTCTCCCATCAGAGCTGTGCATCGATTTGGTGTTTCGGGCAAGTTGAGTCCCCGATACATTGGACCATTTCAGATTATGCAAAGAGTCGGACCTGTGGCATATGAGCTTTCATTACCCCCTGCGTTGGACAGAGTTCATCCGGTATTCCACGTGTCACAATTACGACGGTATGTGCGAGATCTATCTCATTGTATTGATCACTCCGACTTGCATGTCCAAGATGACTTGTCCTATTAAGAAGAGCCGATGCAAATATTGGATAAGAAAGAACAACAACTTCGAAGCAGAGTGATCAAGCTTGTTCTTATACAATGGGGACGCCATTCAGAAAAAGACGCAACCTGGGAACTCGAGGCAAGTATCCGTGAAAAGTACCCGGAACTATTTGACGATTCAGGTACATAGTTAAGTTCAGAGGACTGAACTTTAATTTAAGGGGGGGAGAAATGTTACGTTAAAAAAAAAAAGAAAAAAAAAAAAAAGAGAGATTAACACTCTCTTCTCCCTTGAAATCCACCAAATAACTTGAAAAAAAATTGGAAGAAAGAATTGAAAAGAGTTGATTTTCCCTCCATAAGAGTCATCTAGTTCTTCAATTGGTACTCTTTTTCTCTCATCTTTTCTCAAATCCGAAATATACCTCCATTGCCTAGGGTTTGGCTCACATATGAAATTCTTTGGATAAATTATGAGTAATCTACCTCCATTAAGCTTCCATGTTGTTAATTTGGTACTTTCTTTCTCAATTTGTGCTAGATCTCGTTTTTCTACCTAGGGTTGGTTTCAAATCCAAATTTGGAGAAGAAAGTTTGATTAATCTAGTTTAATCCAACCAACAAAGGTATTGATTGGTAATGTCTCCTCTTTCTCTTGAAAATCTGGAATTCATTTTGTTGGGTTGATTAATCTAGGGTTTGTCAAATTGGGGAAAACCGAAAATCTGGAAATTTCAGCAAGTTTTGTCAAGTTCGGAGACTCCAAAACTAGGGTTCCTAAAGGCGTATGATCCCCAAATTTTATGGGCAACTAGAATTTGAAGTTAACAATGTAATCACATTTAATTTTGTTCTAAAAAAACACTACCCAAAATTTTACTGGTACGGATTTTGCCTCGATAGGTCCAGATTCTGGAAAATTTCGGACTGCTGGAGAAAAATATTGAAAACCAGGGGCTAGAATGCTTATTTTCACTTGAAACTTTCAGAGATACTAGTAAACATATAGGACAGGGTTGTGTAAAATTTTGAGGGTATCCTATGTGGGAAAATATTGAGAAATAGTCGTCCGAACAGGCGTACCAGCAGCTTCTGTACCAGTATTTTTCAGAATATATTGATCAAAGGTGTACAGTCCTACAAACCAAGTAATAGGTTGGGTGAATCTATAGGAATTACGTTAAGAATATCATAAAGGAACTAATAAAACCTAAGTAGGCATATCAATTGTTGCACAAAGATTAAATCAATTATATATGATTGAAATAGGTGTAGGCTCGGTTGAGCAAGAGGTTGCAAAACCTTTCGAGACGCCCGAACCATAGGGGCGCGATACGCTTTTCGTAATCAGGTGCGGGGTTCTTGGACTTGTTTGATATTTCATTTTCGGAAATTAAATTCTCTTTTCGATTTTCATGTTGTATATTTGATTGTTGCATGTTTGATGGATTGCATGTTTGATTGTTGCATAATTGGAATTGTGTGAATTGTTTGCATAACTCAATTTGGTTAAAACCAAATTGTGTGACATGGTTGATTTGCATATTCATATGGTTGTCATCTTGATTGTGCTCTTATGATTTGTTTATGAATGAAGTCTGACCCGCTGGGCGAGCAGACCGAATTACGTGAATGAATTTGGAAAGTCTGACCCACTGGGCGAGCAGACGGAATTACGTGAATGAATTTGGAAAGTCTGACCCGCTGGGCGAGCAGACGGAATTACGTGAATGAATTTGGAAAGTCTGACCCGCTGGGCGAACAGACGGAATTATGTGAATGAATTTGTAAAGTCTGACCCGCTGGGCGAGCAGACGGAATTATGTGAATGAATTTGTAAAGTCTGACCCGCTGGGCGAGCAGACGAAATTATGTGAATGAAGTCTGACCCACTGGGCGAGCAGACGGGAATTATGTAAATGAATTTGCAAAGTCTGGCCCGCTGGGCGAGCCGACTTATTGACTGTTACGACAATTCGAATTATTTGGAGTGAATTTTCTCTATATGACTTGAAACCACACCTTAGTAAATGGTTAAGCCAAAGCACTTCAGATGGGTGTCAGATAAAGAGTCTAGCTTGGTGGAACATCTGTAGGTGACTGTAACCCTACAGATGAGGGTTTGATAAAGGGTCCAGCTCGGTGGAATATCTGTAAGTGCTACCAACCATAATAAAATAAGTTAGGCCAAATATGTACTTGTTTGAACTTCACCTTGGAAATTCCGTAAATTGTACTCCGTTTGTTTATTTGTTGTCGAGCATATGCATATACTTATATATTGTTATAGAATAACCAATGTGCTTTTGTATGGATTTCATTTTTGAACGTGGAGTCTGATTGCAAGTCCAATAACTCGATTGTGGCAAATTCGCACTGAGAATTATATTCTCACCCCCACCCTTTGGGTTATTTTACAGGTTTTGACGCGGTCAATCCTGGAGAGGCACGCAAGTAATAGGCCTTGATAGATAGCAACCCACTACCGTAGTTGTTATTTTGGTTATTTGATTAGAGATGTATATCTATATTTTTGTTGAATAGTTCTCTATGTCATACCTTTTGGTTGGTATCCGTACGAGATACCTTATGTATGTTCTACCGTTATCAGACACTTTGTACCTGGGCTATTGTAAGTAAACTTGTTTTATGTCTTTTATTGTGATGTGATGAGTATAATTTGATTGCCTTGTAAGCATACATGAAGTTGTATGTTTACGGCAGGGCTCTGTCACTATTCTTGGCCGCGGGGTGTGACAGTTCCCTTTGGTGGTATCAGAGCATGGTTTAAGCCCTAACCAGACTAATAGGATACGTGAGTGGGGTACGTTACAATTGGGCCGTCACGACTAACGACTTATCTAGTATTGTAATAAGTAGATACAATATTAATAAGATTATCTTCTTATACAGAACTATGGAAGGACGTCGAGGTAGGGGACGGCCAGCCGCTCGTAGGGTTGAGGTTGGACCTGTAGAGCCTGAGGTTCGAAGAGTTGGTCATAGACCTAGAGGTGGCCTAGACCGAGATCGAGATTTAGATGAGAGGTTGATTGCGGCTTACGAGAGGGGTCGTCAGGCGGAGAGGCGTGATGTAATACCTGAGGTTCACAGGGGTGCTCCTGAGGAATTCAGGAGACTGTATGACTCTTTCATGCGTCTTAATCCACCTCGTTTTGATGGCACTGGAGGGTACACCACAGCAGAAGAATGGCTCGCTAGTGTGAATGCAAAGCTAAATCTATGTCGAACACCTGAAGAAGATAGGGTGGAGCTGGCAGAACAACAGTTGGAGAGTGGTGCGAGGTTCTGGTGGGATGGAACCCGACGTAGTTATGTTGGGGAGGCAGTAAAGATTCCGTGGGAATGGTTTGAGCAACAGTTCACTCGACGATTTCTAAGTAACTTACAGCGAGAGGCGTTGCGGAGGAAATTTCTAGATCTAAGGCAGAATGGACGACCAGTGGCAGAGTATAACAATGAATTCCTCGCCTTGTCAAGGTATGCAACAGATGTGCAGAATGATGTGGTGAGATATCATAGGCAGTACCTGGATGGATTGGATGGTGCTATATCGATGATTGTAGATACTCCAGTAGTTACTGAGCTTCAGGCCATGATGGATCATGCGGAGCAGGTAGAGTTGCATAGTAAGAGAAGAAAAATACAGATGAAAGAAAGAAATGTCAAGCAGAGAGAGGATCAGAACAAGCAGATGGTGAGGTCAGGGGGAGGGCCGTCGGTTGCTAGACCCCCTCCAAGATAGACAGCCATACCTGGAATCCGGCCGGGTTTTGCCCCAGTATGGTGTCGTTCATGCAATTAGACACATTCTGAACAAGAGTGCAGACGTCGCAACAGCACATGTTTTATATGCGGCAGCATAGAGCATTGGGCGAGGGAGTGCTCGAAAGCTGCCTTGGGCTTTCAGAGGGATAGTGGTGCTGGAGGATCGGCCGGCCATGGGCAGGGTGGACCATCATCCCGTGGTCGAGGTGTTCCACAGTTCAGCGGAGGCAGGACTGGAGGACGAGTGTCTGCACATGCGCTTGGGGTATCGGGGGCTGCACATGATGCGTCAGAGACTCGATGTGAGGGTGGTGACATAATATCTCCTGATTCTCATGCTGACGTGATGACAGGTATACTTTCTATCTCGAATAGTGATGCTTATTGCTTGATAGATACTGGGTGTAGCCATTCTATTATATCGAAGGCTTTGGTAGAGAAATGTCATTGGCCAAGTGAGACAGGTAACAAAGTCATTAGTGTCCAAACCCCTTTCGGCTCTACTGACCGAGCAATCACAATATGTCGAAACCGAAAAGTCAGAGTTGATGGAAGGGATCTCGAGATAGACATGCTGGTTATGGATATTATGGGGTATGACGTGCTATTAGAGATGGATTGGTTGACAAGACACGCAGCGACAATCGACTGTCCACATCGCAGGATTTGTTTCGCGAATTCAAGAGGTATGTCCTGCATGCTCAAATGTAGAAAAATTGGGGGGCCAATACCTTTTATTTCAGCTGTGGAAGTTAGACATCTGCTCGATTCAGGGTGCAATGCATATCTGGCGGCAATAGTTTACGCTACTACCGAAATTCCTGAGATTAATACTATTCCGGTGGTGTCAGAATTCATGGATGTGTTCCCTGACAAGATAGTTGGACTACCACCCGAACGAGAAGTCAAGTTTGGCATAGAATTGATGCTAGGCACAACACCGATTTCTAAGACTCCGTATCGCATGGCTCCTGCAGAGTTGAAAGAACTCAAGGCGCAATTGGAAGAGATGTTGGAAAGCGGATTCATTAGACCAAGCACATCTCCATGGGGTGCTCCCGTGTTATTTGTGAAGAAGAAAGATGGGACTTTGCGGTTATGTATCGACTATCGCGAATTAAACAAGGTAACAGTCAAAAATAGATACCCGTTACCTCGAATTGACGATTTGTTTGATCAGTTGCAGGGATCTTTGATTTATTCAAAAATAGACTTGAGAACAGGATACCATCAGCTAATAATACGTCCGAGTGATGTAGAAAAGACAGCCTTCCGTACACGCTACGGGCACTATGAATATTTAGTCATGCCGTTTGGGCTAACGAATGCACCGACCGCATTTATGGATCTTATGCATCGAGTGTTCCATGATCTATTGGATTCTACTGTGGTGGTTTTTATTGATGACATATTAGTGTATTCGCGATCACGAGAAGAACATGAGATACATCTATGAATAGTGTTGCAGAGGTTACGAGAGCATCAATTGTTCGCAAAATTTTCGAAGTGTGAGTTTTGGCTCAATAAAGTGGCATTTTTGGGCCACGTGATTTCAGGAGAAGGGTTAGCAGTGGATCCAGAAAAGATTCGGGCAGTGACCGAATGGAAGAGACTAGAGACGGTTACGGAGATTCGTAGTTTTCTGGGTCTAGCTGGGTATTACAGACGATTTGTACTAGGATTCTCACAGTTGGCCGCTCCTCTTACGAAGTTGTTGCATAAAGGTGTGAGGTTTGAGTAGGGTGCCGCTCAAGATCAGAGTTTCCAAGAATTGAAGGATCGATTGGTATCTGCACCGGTTCTTGCAATGCCAATTACTGACAAGGAGTATACAGTCTATACTGATGCATTCGATCGGGTTTGGGATGTGTATTGATGCAGGACGAGCATGTTATTGCATATGCATCTCGACAGTTATGACCGCATGAACAGAATTACCCAACACATGATTTGGAGTTAGCGGCAGTGATTTTTGCATTAAAGATTTGGCGACATTACTTGTATGGAGTAAGATGCCGTATCTACACGGATCACCAAAGTTTGAAGTATATTTTTACTCAAAGGGAGTTGAATTTGAGGCAAAGGAGATGGTTAGAGTTGATGAAAGACTATGATCTGGACATTCAGTATCACGCAGGCAAGGCGAATGTGGTAGCAGATGCACTAAGCAGGAAGAGTCAGATAAATCTGGCATCTATTATCACAAGTGAGACACACCTCCTCGAAGAAATGCGAAGGATGAATTTATATGTTGGTGCATCTCGTGAGTTCGCATTGGAAACATCATCTCAATTGATGGAAAACAAGACTAGTGCGGGTACATCCGCAATTGCATCGATTATCTTGGCTGCGGTGGAGGTTCGGCCAGAAGTACATGAGCGTATCCGAGCAGCACAACAGGAGGACCCAAAATGTCAGAAGTTTCGAAACCATTCTGAATCAGATGAAGGCTCACCATTTCGGCTCCACGAAGATGGTATTCTACAATTCAATGACCGTATATGTGTTCCTAATGATTTAGAGTTGAGGAAGTTGATTCTATCAGAGGCACATGACTCGAGATATACAATTCATCCCGGTGAAGTTAAGATGTATCAGGATTTGAAGCGATACTTTTGGTGGCCAAAGATGAAGAGAAATGTTCAAAGTTATGTTGGGAAGTGTCAAGTTTGTCAACAAGTCAAAGCCGATAGACGAAAGAGGGCGGGACTACTAAGACCCCTTGAGATACCCGCACATAAGTTTGAGTCAATTATCATGGATTTTGTGACTGGTTTCCCGAGGACTATCGGGCAATATGATGCCATTTGGGTCATAGTAGATAGACTAACAAAAATTGCACATTTCATCCCACTTCGGTCTGATACGACTGGAAAAGAGTTGGCTGATTTGTTTCTGCAATATCAATTTAAATACCATGGTTGCTCGAGAAATATTATCTCTGACCAAGATACTCGCTTTACCTCGCATTTCTGGGGAAGTTTTCAAGAGTCTATGGGTACAAAGTTAAGATTCAGCTCAGCACATCATCCTCAAACAGATGGTCAATCCGAGCGGACGATACAAACATTGGAAGATATGCTCCGATCATGTGCTCTAAGTTTTCGAGGCTCTTGGTCAATCACTTGTACTTGGTAGAGTTTGCGTACAACAACAGCTACCACTCGAGTATTGGAATGTCACCACAAGAAGCACTTACGGGACAGCAGTGCCGTACACCGTTGTGGTGGGGACCCACAGGTACGTATTCACCTACCGGACCTCAGATGATTCAAAAAGTAGCTGAAAAGACAAAGGTTGTTTTAAGTCGGCATAAATCTGCTCAGGAAAGACAAGAAATACGCTGATGTTCGTCGAAGACCGTTGGAATTTCAAGAAGGGGATCACGTGTGGCTTCGGGTTTCTCCCGTTAGAGGTGTGCATCGATTTGGTGTTTCGGGCAAGTTGAGTCCCCGATACATTGGACCATTTCAGATTATGCAAAGAGTCGGACCTGTGGCATATGAGCTTTCATTACCCCCTGCGTTGGACAGAGTTCATCCGGTATTCCACGTGTCACAATTACGACGGTATGTGCGAGATCCATCTCATTGTATTGATCACTCCGACTTGCATGTCCAAGATGACTTGTCCTATCAAGAAGAGCCGATGCGAATATTGGATAAGAAAGAACAACAACTTCGAAGCAGAGTGATCAAGCTTGTTCTTATACAATGGGGACACCATTCAGAAAAAGACGCGACCTGGGAACTCGAGGCAAGTATCTGTGAAAAGTACCCGGAACTATTTGACGATTCAGGTACATAGTTAAGTTCAGAGGACTGAACTTTAATTTAAGGGGGGGAGAAATGTTACGTTAAAAAAAAAAAAGAAAAAAAAAAAAGAGATGAACACTCTCTTCTCCCTTGAAATCGACCAAATAACTTGAAAAAAAATTGGAAGAAAGAATTGAAAAGAGTTGATTTTCCCTCCATAAGAGTCATCTAGTTCTTCAATTGGTACTCTTTTTCTCTCATCTTTTCTCAAATCCAAAATATACCTCCATTGCCTAGGGTTTGGCTCACACATGAAATTCTTTGTATAAATTATGAGTAATCTACCTCCATTAAGCTTCCATGTTGTTAATTTGGTACTTCCTTTCTCAATTTGTGCTGGATCTCGTTTTTCTACCTAGGGTTGGTTTCAAATCCGAATTTGGAGAAAAAAGTTTGATTAATCTAGTTTAATCCAACCAACAAAGGTATTGATTGGTAATGTCTCCTCTTTCTCTTGAAAATCTGGAATTCATTTTGTTGGGTTGATTAATCTAGGGTTTGTCTAATTGGGGAAAACTGAAAATCTGGAAATTTCAGCAAGTTTTGTCAAGTTCAGAGACTCCAAAACTAGGGTTCCTAAAGGCGTATGATCCCCAAATTTTATGGGCAACTAGAATTTGAAGTTAACAATGTAATCACATTTAATTTTGTTCTATAAATAAATATCTCTTTTACCAAGAATCATGTCAGCAGCAAGGCTAGAAGCCGTTAAAGATTGAATCATCTCCAGTACTGGATAAACCCAATGTAGAAGAGAAGCATAAATTCATTACTGGAGAGGCTTGCAAAGGAGGTGTTGTTTTGCATTTTCTATTTGTTAGTGGAGTCATTAGTGTAACTAATTCTGTTATTGAATTGTAATCAGTTGCTAAGAGATAGAAGGCTATATATAGTTAAGCCATGTAAAAAGAAAGACATTATTGAATCAAGAATCATTTTCTCCTCTTTCTTTTCTTTTCAACATCCATTTCTTTTTTTCTCTCTATTTTTCATTTCGTTTTTCCCAGTTTCACTGAACCTTAGAAATTGAGCTATACTGGTTTGATTTCTAAGTCAATTCAAGGTTGAATTGCCTTGTTATGTACTTAGGTACATAACAAAGTGGTATCAGAGCACTTCTTGGTACCAACGCGTGTGAGCTATTAGATCATCCTTACCATCTCGCGGTACCAGTACTGATCCATGGATAGCAGCAAGATCAGCGAAATTCCAGTTCCTACATCTATCGAGGAACTATGGACGAGGCTTTTGCAAGTGCAAAGAATCTCAGCTGAGAAGGAGGAGGAGAAGGCAAAGGCGAGGGAAGCAACCATCCAAGTCTCAGTCTTGAAACACGTCAATGATCAATTCAACGGGTTTAAGGCTCAATTACAGCAAGAAAATGAGGAGAAGATGGCCAAATTAGAGGCTATCATCACACAGCAAGCTGGAGGATCCCCGACCTCTCCTCCTTACGTTCTGACACCACCAACTGGTTCTGAATTCTTCTCAAATCAAGAACAAAGAAAGAGTACTACAGAAGGTAAAGAAATCAAGATTTTTGGGTTGAGACAGGATTTTCCTTCTTTTAACGGCCAAGATCCTGAGGATTGGGTTGCCAAGTGTCAGTACTGTTTTGAATTGTTCCAAATCCATGAAGAACACAAAACCTTGCAAGCGGTGGTGAATCTTCAAGGTGAAGCTAGTGCCTGGTATAGAGGTTACCGTACTACTCATGACCATCCTTCATGGGATGAGTTAGCCAAATTGGTTAAAGTGAGATTTTCTGATATTGATAATCAAACAGCTTATGAGGAGTTAAAGAGACTGTATCAAACCGGTAATGTCAAGGAGTACATGCAAAAATTTGAAGTGGTAAAAACCAGGTCCCAAATTGAATCCCCATATTTACCAGAGAATCACTACATCACTGCTTTTATCACTGGGTTAAGGGAAGATATTAAACACTTGGTACTGGCCAAATCACCATACAGTTTAATGGATGCTTTTACCCAAGCAAAGCACATTGAAGCTGCTCTTGATTATCAGTCTAAGAGAAACAGAATGGGGTTTAAACCTAATGCTACACCTACAGTTACCTATCCTACAGCCAACAATTCCAAACCAAAAGCCATTGAGTGGAAGCCAGGAAATGGCAATACCAGAAATACCCTTATAGAGCAAAGGAGGGCTCTCGGGTTGTGTTTTAAATGCGCAGAAAAATATTATCCCGGGCATCAGTGCAAGGTTAATGTACACATGCTAGTGGGCAATACTGAAGAGGAATTTGGTGGTGGAGAAGAGGAAAGGTATGAAAACCCTGAAGTACAAAGTGAGTTAGCAACTGAAGAAGCAATTGTGTCAATGTGTGCAACTTCATCTAATCCGAATTTGAGCACAATGAAGTTTAAAGGAAAAATTGGCGAAAGAGATGTGTGTGCATTGTTGGATAGTGGAAGCACCCACAGCTTCATCCATCCTCAGGTATTACAAGATAGTAACTGTGTTATTTCTCAAACAATACCCATGATTGTAATGATGGCCAATGGGCAGAAAATGGTGACTGATACCAGGTGTGAGGGGTTAACATACAGCTTACAAGGGTATCAATTTACTGACAACCTAAGAGTGTTGAATATCCAGGGGTATGATGTTATACTGGGAATAGATTGGTTAACACAGTATAGACCAATGCAAGTTGATTGGTTGGAAAAGTGGATTGCATTTGAAAAAAATGGCAAACCAGTAAAATTACAAATGAGGGAAGAGTGTGCTCAAATCAAAATGTGTCAGACAGTTGATATAGAGAAGGAGATAAGAAATGGGGGTGAAGTCATGGTGGCACAGGTGATGTTGATCAAGCCTGAGTCAAGCCACACCAAGACCCAGAACCAAGAAATTACACAAGTACTGGCACAATATTCTGAAATCTTTAAAGAACCAAAAACATTGCCACCAAAACGTCAGTTTGATCATCAGATACCCTTAGTGCCAGGTGCTAAACCAGTAAACTTGAGGCCGTATAGGTACAGCCATTTTCAGAGGATGGAGATGGATAAAATCATAGAGGAGTTGCTCAGAAACTCAGTGATTCAGCCGTCATCAAGTCCCTATGCTTCTCCAGCCTTGTTGGTGAAGAAGAAAGATGGCAGTTGGAGGTTGTGTGTGGACTATAGAAAGCTTAATTCACTCACGGTCAAAAACAAGTATCCAGTTCCAGTCATTGAGGACTTACTGGATGAGTTACATGGAGCAAGGGTATTTTCAAAAATTGACCTAAGATCTGGGTACCACCAGATCAGAATGAAGGAGGAAGATGTGAGCAAAACAGCTTTTAGAACTAGTGAAGGACATTTCGAATACCTAGTGATGCCATTTGGACTGAGCAATGCTCCAGCTACTTTTCAGTCTTTAATGAATCACATTTTCAAACCCTACTTAAGAAACTTTGTTCTTGTGTTTTTTGATGATATTTTAGTATACAGCCCAGATGAAAAGATGCATGTTGGCCACCTAGAAGCAGTTTTACAAAAGCTGAAAGAGCATCAGCTGTATGCAAAAGAAAGTAAATGTGAGTTTGGCATGAGAAAAGTGGAGTACTTAGGTCATGTGATAAGTGAAGAGGGAGTGGCTACTGATCCAAGCAAAATTCGGGCTATGGCGACATGGCCAGTTCCAAGAAATGTGAAAGAATTAAGAGGCTTTCTAGGATTGACGGGGTACTATAGAAAGTTTATAAGGGGATATGGAGTATTGAGTAAACCCCTTACTGACCTATTGAGGAAGGATGCATTTAAGTGGGGTGAGGAAGCTGACAAAGCATTTCAGTTACTCAAGGCAGCCATGTGTGAAGCCCCAGTATTGGCTATGCCAGATTTTTCACAGCCTTTTATTATCGAAACTGATGCAAGCGAGAAAGGGTTAGGGGCTGTATTAATGCAAGGCAAGAGACCAATCGCATATTTCAGCAAGGCTTTGGGTGCTAAAAATCAAGCTCTTTCCACATATGAAAAGGAGCTGTTAGCGGTGGTCTCAGCAGTACAAAAGTGGAGGCACTACATTCAGGGAACTCATTTTATAATTAAAACTGACCATGTTAGTTTAAAATTTTTGTTTGAACAGAGATTGAATCATACTCCTCAACACAAGAGCTTGTGCAAACTTTTGGGGCTCGACTATACCATTCAATATAAAAAGGGGGCAGACAACATAGTTGCTGATGCACTATCCAGAAGAAGGGAAGATGGTGATGGGGATCACGCTGCAGTGAACGCTGTAACTGAAGTGATTCCTACATGGATAGAAGAACTCAAGGCAAGCTATGAGCATGATAAGTGGGTGCAAGAGCAGCTACAACCAGTTGAAGGATCTATTAAAGATGAGAAAATCATTGTGCACATGGGTGTGGTGAGGTACAAAAATCGGCTGTATGTGGGGTCCGGTAATGGTTGGAGGTGCAAGGTAATTCAGTGGATGCATGATTCAAGTGTGGGGGGACACTCAGGAATATTGGGCACCTTACAAAGAACTAAGAAATTATTTTATTGGCCAAACATGAAAGCTGACATTCTTAACCATGTTAGAGCTTGTCATGTATGTCAATTAAACAAAGGAGAAAATGTATCACCACCGGGCTTGCTAGATCCCATACCAGTGCCGAAGGGAGCGTGGGAGACAGTAAGTATGGATTTTATTACTGGGCTACCAAAATCAGGAGGGAAAGAGGGTATTTTTGTCATTATTGACAAACTCACAAAGTATGGCCATTTCATACCAATAGAATTGCCTTACACAGCTACTGTAGTGGCCAAACTCTTCTTGGAAAATGTCTACAAATTGCATGGGTTGCCAACTAAGCTGATTTCTGATAGAGACCCAGTGTTCACTAGTTCATTTTGGAGGGAATTGATGTCTCAGCTTCATATACAGTTGAATCTAAGCACAGCATACCACCCCCAGACTGATGGACAAACCGAGAGATTAAATCAGTGTTTGGAGCAGTATCTTCGATGTATGGTACATGCTAGGCCAAAGAAGTGGGTTGATTGGGTGTATTTGGCTGAGTGGTGGTACAATACCAATTACCACACAGCCATTAAAACAACTCCATTCCATGCTCTGTATGGGTACGATCCCCCTCACCTTCCAATGGGGTCAATACCTAACAGCAAGGTTGAAGCTGTTAATGAGCTGATTAGAGAAAAGCAATCAACACTGGTACAACTCAGAGAACAGTTACTGAAGGCACAAGAAAGGATGAAACGTTTCGCGGATAAGAAGAGAACTGAAAGACACTTTTCTATTGGTGACTGGGTGTATTTGAAGCTGCAACCCTATAGGCAAACGACGATTGGTCGCAAGAAAAATCAGAAGTTAAGATGTAAATATAGTGGGCCTTTTGAAGTAATTGAAAAGATTGGGGAGTTGGCATACAAACTCGAATTGCCCACTGGCTCTCAAGTCCACCCTGTTTTCCATGTGTCACAATTGAAGGGTAGAATTGGAAATGGACAGCCAGTGTTACCAAATTTACCAATTATGGGGGCTGATGGTAAATGGAGGGTAGAACCTGTGGCAATTCTACAACGGCGTATAGTGAAGAAAGGAAATACAGCTGCAGCAGAAATTTTGGTACAATGGTCCAATTTACCAGAATCTGAGGCAACATGGGAGGATTATGAAACGCTGATACAGCAATTTCCCCATTCAACCCTTGAGGACAAGGTTGATTTGGAGGAGGAGGGAGTGTCAGCAGCAAGGCTAGAAGCCGTTAAAGATTGAATCATCTCCAGTACTGGATAAACCCAATGTAGAAGAGAAGCATAAATTCATTACTGGAGAGGCTTGCAAAGGAGGTGTTGTTTTGCATTTTCTATTTGTTAGTGGAGTCATTAGTGTAACTAATTCTGTTATTGAATTGTAATCAGTTGCTAAGAGATAGAAGGCTATATATAGTTAAGCCATGTAAAAAGAAAGACATTATTGAATCAAGAATCATTTTCTCCTCTTTCTTTTCTTTTCAACATCCATTTCTTTTTTTCTCTCTATTTTTCATTTCGTTTTTCCCAGTTTCACTGAACCTTAGAAATTGAGCTATACTGGTTTGATTTCTAAGTCAATTCAAGGTTGAATTGCCTTGTTATGTACTTAGGTACATAACAAATCAACTCAAACATCGCAAATATCTGGTGCCCTGCTCTAGATGATCCAAAACCAAGAATGAGCTCACCACAGTATGTCCTAGAGAGAGAGAGAGAGAGAGAGATAAAAAGAGGCCAGCCACTGCCAAGTTTTTCAAAAAGAGATAAAGAGAGGCAAGACAAACCTTGACTAAGTGAGAGGAACCTACATTTTCAGGTTTTCAGAAGTTTGGCGCTTCAGGGCTTGACGCAAGAGATGGAGGGACTGAGGTGCCATGGCCGCACAAGGCTTTGGTGGATTGAGGCGCCGTGGCCACACAAGATGGAGGGATTGAGGCTAATCAGCTGAGAGGGAACGCTCTAGCGGAGGGGAAGCCCTTGGCGGAGGGGTAGGGTTTGGCGGAGGACATAAATTATTGGCACGGTAGAAGGATTTTGAGGAAAATCTGCATGGAAGGGTAGGATTTTGGGAGAAGGGTTTGGCGCGGGGACAGAAAAAATCATAGTTTCAAATTTTTGGAGCAGAAGGGTTTGGCGCGGGACCGTCCATTAAATTGGCCTGATTCGTTTTGTGCAGCGAAAATCAGAGGAGCAATGGTTTGATTATTTTTGTCCTGTTTTAATACTTGTCTATCATATGTTATTCCTTTAATCAAATAGTCTTGCATTAATGAGTTTAGAAGGGTATGCACGTAATTATTGAAGTCTATAAATGAAACAATATGTTATCCTATTAATTAATAATTTCTTGATTGTTGTTTTCAATTCCAAATCGCACCAATTCTTTTCTTTTCCGATTGGTCGCTCTCTTCCGATCATGGGAGATGTGTCAATTTTATTTTAGATTCTCATCTTTGCGAGAAACCCTCCCTTCTGATCAGAGCCTTAAATTGGGCAATTAAATTGTCCAATAAATGACATTTTAATTCAAGTTAATTGAATCCCAACCTTGTAGTTTTATGATAGTAAAATTTTATTTTAGGAAGATGCATGTTGGTCTATGTTCTTTTTTGTATCTATATATGGTTGTTTATGATTAATTTGGTTAGCAAATTGAGGGGGGGGGGGGGGGGGGGGGGGGGGTAATTTTATGAATGAAATTTAAAAATAAAATAAAAATTAACCTTGTATCGGTACATGATTCAGTACCGATACGATAATCACATTACTTTTATCTGTAAATAATGTACTATCGATAGAGGATGTAGGATTCTCCTATCAGTAATGTGCTTTTTACCAATAGTAGAATATTAAACTACTATTGGAATGCAACCACTAGAAGTATTTGTGTTTCTTATATCGTGTTTGTCTTTATTGGTAGGGAATCCGTTAGCAGATCTAGTTTTAACCCGATAGAAGTCTGCAGTTCTGTAGAGATATATTTTATGACTTGATGTATTTATTAAATTTCTATTTATTTTTTAAGAAAAGATGTGTATTCTTTTTATTTAAATATAACACTATAAAACCAGAAAGAGTAAATAATTTTTTAATTTATAATTCTTAATCAGTTATAAAATAAGATTTCTAATAATTTAATTAGAATTAACATGAGACTAAATACATGAGGGATAAATAAGAAAGAGTTATAGTAAGAGTTGAGAGATGAATTAGATAAATTACAGTTTTTATAGATAAATAAGAAACTGTGAAGGGCAAATAGGAAATTATCCCAAAAAAAACAAAATTAGGTTTGACTGAACTTCTTAGGAATATATAATAGTAGCCACTAGCCACACATTCTCTTACAAAACATGCTTATATAATTAGTAGGAAGAATATGATAATTCATTTCCTAGGTAATTATAACGATTGAGAATCATATCTAATTATTAACTATATTATCTTGACATGGAGTATATAATAAATGATGATAGCAGAGTCAATGGTTGTCTCTTCGTAATTCATATACATTGCATCTTCGTAGTGCCTCACTGAGCACGCTGGAGGCAACAGTAGGGAAGCTTGAGAGAATAGCCGGGAATATAGGTAACTTCATTAAATTGCTAGAGTTGCAGAAGAAACGCAAGATGAGTAGGAAGAGGAAGAGAAGTGGCATGGCTTTACAGGGCTTTTTTCTGGTTCTCTCTCTCAAATTACAAACTTATGCTTTATTTTGCTACAGGGAAGATCCTTATCTCCTTGTTATCATGCTGTTTTGTGCAAACTGCAATATACCTACTGGAATCACTAGTGATATTTTCATCGGATTCATCAACTGTTGTTCTTTGATTAGTTTCTTTTTACTGCAAGCTCGATCGTCTAGCATCATTCTCAACCTATGTCATATATGTTTATTGAAATGAACATTGTAGTTTATGTACTATATACTATGCTATATTTGTTGAATTTTAGTTAGCTTTTGCCTTTTGTGTGGTTTTACTATGCTAAATTTGTTGTTGTTTATCTAACTATGTTTTGAGAAACTGTGTGATCTTGATGTATCTAGTGCTCTAGTTGTATAGGTTTTGATTGTAAGCATGTTGGTACCAGTACATTGTAAGTGCTGCATCGATCATTTGATTATTTGTGTCAATCAAGGAAAGCTGTTTCAGCTACTTTTGTTTAAAAGGTGGCTCGCCAGAAAATCTAGAAATGATCGTGGTACATGACTGCAAGTTGAAACTATGGTTCTGAAACTCGAAAACGGATGAATCGACCGGAATAGGCCGAATCAGATCGGAAACTCGGATTTTTTTGCGAAAAGTATATTTTATACTAAAATAATAAGAAATAATTGATAAAAGTTTAATTTGTTAAAAAATTAAGGTGCTGAAAAATGAAAGTTTTTTTGCTGGTCTTAATATTAATCCCTGAAAAAGAAAAAAAGAAAAAAATAGCAAAAATGAAAACCAATTAAGACAAACAAATAAAAAAATAAATACGGAGGTATCCATAAAATTATGGTGGGCACACACTCAATTTTTGTTGGGCCCACGTAGCAGTGTCTCTTTACAGAGAATGGTTCAACATATACCGAAACAGAGGGTTCAGACACTTGTACAATATTTGTAGTTAATAATTATGGTGGGCACAAGCACAACTCCAAATTAATCTAATTCACTTGAGCCTCAAGTTCCTTTTTGATAAGTCAATACCCAAGTAAACAGTCCACCTTCCCAGTCAATACGGCAACTAACATGTTTATATCTGTATGACACTCAATTAATGGGAGAAAAACATGTCGCTATCTTTAGCCCCTTGTTTTCCACACAAAAACATACCTTACCTTCTGTTGGAGTCATTTCATCGAACACCTTTCCTCCTTGCCCTTCACTGCTCTCTCTCTCTCTCTCTTACAAGCTAATTGTGGAACTCAATTTGATGTTTAATAAATCAAGAAGCTGTGGAATCAAATCCATACTTGATTCCGCCCATTCTCAATTGTGCTTCTGAAATTTCAGCTAAAAGGTTAGTTTTCTCTCTCTCTCTATATATATATTAGAATTTATAGTTTAGACAGGGTGTGCCTTTTCTTATTTTGACTTACGAACTTATGACTACTTTGTTGGAAACTTGGCTGATTGCAGCAGCCTTTTGCTGGTACAAACTGGTAAACTTGCTAGCACGAAAAAACAGAGTTTTTACAGAAAATTCTGATAAACAGAAAACTGCTGCTGCACAGAACAGAACTTCCCAATATGCTGGAATTTTATTTTCTTACACCTTGCAATCAATTCCAAAACATGTTTACATATTTATAACAAGTACATCTATCTAATTTTAGAACCCACTACTTTCTATAACTAATTATCCATAAATGTAATTTGATGATATAATAGATTTTTGCCCCCTAAGAGAAGTAATAATAATTTCCTTGAAACAGTTACAGAAGGAGGTGACACTGCAATCTGCAGTATGGGGGGCACAACTAGCATGTTTTATTCTGGAGCGGTGGAAGCAGCGGCCGGAACGATTGTAAGCGGAGCTGTCTCTTCAATCACGAGCGGATACGAGATGCAGGAGGGACTCAATGTGACCCTGTATAGCCTGCAGCAGGAGGTAAGCAAAATCAAATCTGCCATCGAAGCAGCAAGAGAGCGACGGATTACCAACCAAATGTTGCTCGAGTGGTTGGCACAAATAATAGATGCAGCATACCTCGGGGAGTACTATTATCGTACCTTCAAAAACCGGAGTTCATATCCTCCAATGATAGCTGGTACTGAAGGAACAAGCAATTTGATTATTAAGTACCCTTCCAATCGTGCAACCAAACGCCAGCGGACGATCAAAACCTTGCTTTTTGGCAATGATGTGCACAGGGAACTCTATGATGTACTGAAAATGTTGAAAAGTATTGATATGTGTGTGTTCTTGCAAATGGTGAATGCCCTACCTGAAAAGCCTATGAAAAGGTATCTCTACATGGACCCCACCTGGTTAATAGGTCGGGGTAAGGAAAGAGAGCAAGTTATGAAATTCTTGTTTGAACCTAGCATGGCTGGTGAAAATAATGTGGATATTCTTCCAATATATGGTTCATTGGGAGTAGGAAAGACCACTCTTGCCCTTCACTGTTTCTATGATCCAAAGGTGCAAACTCATTTTTCCTTGAAAATTTACACTCATATAACATATACTGATAAAAATCATCCTCTTTGGATTTTTGAACAAATATTAGAACAATGTAACGTCACCAATATAACTAATTTTGATGAGAATACACTACTAGCCATGCTTAAGCAGAACTTCAGCTCAGAGAGAATTCTTCTCCTGATGGAGCTACATAGGTATAAGGATTTTATGGTTTTGAATGCCCTGTTGGATTGCCTAAGATGTGCAAAACAAGGAAGCAAGATCATTTTAGCAACAAGTTTATCTCATTGCTTTAAAGATTATAAGAAGATAACAAACCATGAAAGAGTATTGAAGCCGATCTGGGTTGATGGCTTTTCAGAGGACGAGTATATGTTATTTTTCAGGGAACATGCTTTTGGCAATGCTGACCCAGATGACCATCCTGAGTTAGCAAAAATGGGAGAGGAGATAGCAAAGAATATGAATGGATCATTGTGGGGAGCAAAAATCATAGGCGAGCTTCTCAGAGATAATTTGAATGCTCCATTCTGGTCCATCTTCTTGCGAGACGGCTTTCTAAGCTCATTTCGGACCAAGCTAGGCCTTTGTTCAGTTGCGCAGACTATTTCCCAACTGCTGCCCAAGCCTCCCTCACTGATGGGAAGTTTGGAAATAATATGGGGAGAAGAATCAAAGTTACTTGGTGGATGCACTGAAGTTAAAAGTTATAGAGAACTTATGGTTCTTGGTCCTAAATATTGTACCCCTGTTATTAAAGAAGGAAATAATTACGGACTGGAGTTTTTGGTGGCCAAATATTTCAATGGACGTGAATGTATTGTTTTCATTGCAAAGGTAGACAATTGAATTGTATCAGTTTCAGTTTTTATTTTTCATTTACCTATCAGTATAGTATAGTGCTGGTATTAGCTTTGACTGAAATTTCCTCATTTTTTCTGCCATTCAATTGCAAAGTTGAGGAGTAATCTGTGTGTTCAAATTGATGATATTGAAGCTTAATCATAAAAAATTTGGGTTAATTTAGGATAAATTGGATAAATAAACCAACCCTATTGTATAGTTGCGGGATCCCTAGGTGGCTTAATAGTGTAATTCAAGGAAACCTTGCAAGCCCGGTTTCATTGTGACAAAAGGCCTCACTGATGATGGGAAGTTTGGAAATAACATGGGGAGAAGAATCAAAGTTACTTGGTGGATGCACTGAAGTTAAAAGTTATAGAGAACTTATGGTTCTTGGTCCTAAATATTGTACCCCTGCTATTAAAGAAGGAAATAATTACGGACTGGAGTTTTTGGTGGCCAAACAATTCAATGGACGTGAATGTACTGTTTTCATTGCAAAGGTAGGTAATTGAATTGTATCTGTTTCAGTTTTTATTTTTCATTTACCTATCAGTATAATTTAGTGCTGGTATTAGCTTTGACTGAAGTTTCCTTGTTTTTTCTGCCATTAAATTGCAAGGTTGAGGACTAATCTGTGTTTTCAAATTGAGGATATTGAAGCTTGAACATACAAAATATGGGTTAATTTAGGATAAATTGGATAAATAAACCAACCCTATTGTATAGTTGCGTGATCCCTAGGTGGGCTTAAGAGTGTAATTCAAGTAAACCTTGCTTTGATACAAAGTATGGTCATCAATTCTATGTTTTATTCTTCCCTCTCTATCTTATAAGTTCCAACAAGAGGTGTTACTTTTTCTATTTAATGATCCTTTTATTTCAGGGTTTTGTGGTTAATGATATAATGAAACTGTTTTATCCTTTGAACCATTGATGCCTTTTCCTTGGTTCACATTTTTAAGTATCTTTCTATTCCAGGTGGGATCCAATAAGGCAGAACAATTTGTTCAGTCATTTCGAGATGCACATGAGAAACTGGTATGGCCTTTTATACTATCCTTGTCTTTTTATAGAAAATTTCTGTCTATCCTTGAAATATACTATAATTGTTTCAAAAACAATATGTTTTAGTAATGTTCAAGAAACCTGACAAGAGCCTAGTGTATGATACTTTTCATTAAGAGTAGGTTTTATGTGTGTATAATTTATGCCAGGAGAGTAAATACATTTCTTCATGATGGTTCGTAATCTTAGTTTTTTTTTTTTTATAAATTTCAGGTATATAAAAAGTTGAGTATAGATGTTTCATCGACACAGCTAGAAAGTAACTTAAAATCTTTGCTTTCCAGAAAATGTGACTAGTTGCAGGTAGCATTTTCTTACCTATGCTTGTACTGAAATGATTTCTTGCTATTTCTAGTTCGGTTTGTTAATTACTATACTTTCATTTTGAGATGGCGTAGGTCAAGCAAAATCCATTTTATATAACCTTCAAATTTTAGTTTTTGTTGGTTTTCATTTGTGATAAATGGTTTACTTATACTTTTTCATTTGTAGATGTTCGGTATTTTTCTGTTTGATTGGCGTGATTGTAATTTGAGGTTTTAAATGTCTTCATTTTTTGTACCAACATCATTCCTTCATTTTTAAATACTTCAAAGACTGAAAATTTAAAACTTAAATATCAAAATAAAGCCATTAGATATGATCTCCATCATTTTATCTATATATTTGTAAAAAAAAATGACATTTTGATTTGGTTTTTACGTGAATCAATAAGTTGAAAAATCAACGTCTAAAAATTATTCACATCAGATAATTTTTACACGTTCTTGATGACAACAAATCAAAGTTAAAATGTCATGATTTTTTTCATATGAATCGATAAAATGTTTAGATCATATATAATGGTTTTATTTTGACTTTTAAGTTTTAAATTTGAGTGAGTCTATGGTACTATGCATATCACGGGTTGATCTATAATACGGGTCAATATTTTTCTTTTCAAAATCTTAATGGTCGATCTGAACCGTTCAACATCATCCCCATATGAATATCTACTTGCGGACTAAATTTTATATTTTTTATAATTTTTTTACTATTTGTTAAGATAGGTAGAAAATTATTTGATCTGAAAATTCTGGACCATCCAAAAACAATAATTTTCTATCTTTCTTAAAAAATAGAAAAAAAATATAAAAAATACAAAATTATCTTGTAAGTATATATTCATATGAAAATCATTTTAAACAGTTTGGATCGATCGTTGAAATTTTGAAAACAAAAATATTAATCCGTATTACAGACTAAATTGTGATATGCATAGTACCATAGCCTCTTTAAATTTTGAGTTACCGAAGTTTTTAAAAATGGAAGCATAATGGAGACAAAAATGAAAGCATTGGAACATTTCACTTATAATTTATTTGTAATTAATGACTTACTAATTAATTGAAGCTCAGACTGGGTAATGATATTAAAACTACTCACTTTTTTATTAACACAACATTATCTAAATATCTTGCTATATAGACAATTTTATCCTTCATTAAGTATTTCCTTTAAAACTGATTCTCTCTCATGTATTATCACATAATTTTTTTCCTTAAAAGTTATAATTTATAAAGTATTATTATATGATTTCTTTCCTTAAAAGTTAGATTCACAAAATAAGTATTCATTTTTATTTTTCTCACATCTTTTAGATTTTTTAAGAGAATTGCAAGAGTTCTATCAACAACAAATATATATATATATATATTAATTGATAGACCAAGATTATATATATATATATATATATATATATATATTATCTTGATCTATCAATTAATATTTTATCTTGTTTTTTTGTACAAACCAATAAAAAAATAACATGATTACTTATATAAAAAAAGTATTGGATGCAAATTATCATAAATAATTTTGAAATTCAACTTCTGATTAAGAAAATAAAATGAAAGTACAACATAACACTACAATGCAAAAATACATCAAGAAATGCTAAAATTAAAAAATTGTTTACATAAAAAATAAATTGATAAAATATTCTAGAAATTCTCAATATCATATTGGAAAAAAGACAGTTCATCCAATTGATAGCTCATTAATTTGGTTAGAGATTGATCCATCTATTCAATTAACAAATATAAATTAATTACAAAACATCAATTAAAAAATTTCCTAACAATTTAAATTAATTTGAACATAGATTATAAGTATCAAAATTAAGAGAGAAAAAATAAAAATTAAACAATATATTTGAGTTGGATCATTTTACATATTAAAGCGAATATCAAAACTTGTTAAATTTATTTAAAAAAATTATATACGTACATTTTTTGCTTGAAATTTGAATTCAATATGTCGTTTGAAATTCGTGAAGATTGAAATCAAAGTTAAACAATATAGACAACAAATTAAATCAGCAAGAAGCAAATTTCATATCATATAACGATTTTCAGACTTTAAATTACATATATAACGATTTTCAGACTTTAAATTACATCAATGCAATATAGCAAATAAAAAAAGGAAAGAGTATCTAGCAATTATAGAAATCAAATAATTAATAAATTATCACTATATTAATTACATTATGAATAAATAAGGTAGTTAGAATGACATTTAATGAGGGTTAAAATTGTCCGTACATTAAATTTGTTTAAAGATGTTGTGTTAATATAAATGGGTGTGGTGTCAATATGTCTACCCGCTCAGACTACAAGCAAAAATGGGCGTGCTATTTAGTGCAAAAAATACTATTTTGAGAGCTTAAGAAGATTTTTTTTGCTTAATCTCAGTTTTGCCCTCAGTTAATAACTTCTTATTTTGAATGAATGATAATTAATTTCGTTGCAAAAGGAAACAATTAGAGCGCACACTAGTTTTATATTTAAAGAAAAAATAGATGTGATTTTTTTGACATCGATCAATCATGTAACAATAATTATAGTGTAAACTCAGTATTTTTGAGATGAAAGTTGAAAGTTGAATATCTAAGTTTAAATATTTATCAACTGAATTTTTAACATATGACATGTCACGTCACAAACATTATTTCTGTTGCTCTTTCTAGACAGTAGTCTAGTATGTGTTGCTAATATTTTAATAACATGTATCTGAATCACACATTGATTTAATTAAAATGAAGATAACAAAATGAGTATAATCTATTTATTAAACTATTGTTGCAACACAATAAAATTTCAAGTGGGATGCATCACTAGCAAAGAAGAAGGCATCGAAATATGTTGAACAAATATTGTCATAAGTCCGTTATACTAACAGAGCAAAAAATTCTTTATTTTGCATTATTAATTTACAAGTGTGTTTCATATTAATTTCTACTATGAACAATACTACAAGAATTCACTATTTAGAACATCATTCGAAACATAGTTCGCAATTCTCCACCCTTATTTTTTTTATTTAATATTTTATTGTCATTATTTAGGTTACAACAAAAAATTCATAAAAGATTGCTAAAACAAATTGAATATACTCATTTCCTTTTAATTTGGTTTAATAGTAATTGGAGTATAATCCCCTTACATGCTCAGTTGCTTAAGAACATATTTAGCAACTTGAAATATTAATGTCCAAGAAAAGCAACGCATACATGTGTATATATTACATTGACCAATTATCAAGTAATGGTCTTTAGTTGTTAAGTTGAATTTTTGTATGGCATGCGGCAATTTTTGAAATTATAGGGTAACAATTAATAGATGGTTGATGTACAAAAAATGCATCTATTTTGTTTTTCATAATAAGCTATTTCTATATTTCAGTAGTAACTTCATGCATGTATTAACTTTCTCAATTAATGAGATAGATATAAGACCCTGAAAGAGTTAAAGGATAAAATAGGTATCTAGCGAAAAAAAAGTTTCTCTTACCTCTCAATATTGCAATAGTTGAGCTGAAAATAACATCTCCTTTGAAAAAAAGAATGGCAAATATTGATGAATTTTAGCATATTTATGAAAATTGGAATCAGTTAGTCAACCGTAGAGAAATGGTTCGAATCTGCCGAGTCAACTCAAAACTCGGATTTTTTTTAAAAAAAACTTATTTTATATTACATAAAGTTAGTATGTAACCTATAACATAGCGACATGTTGTGTTTTCCTTTCAAAAACTTATTGGATATGTTTTAATGGTAAATCCAAACCGTTGAAACCGATCTACTTCATAGTGATGCATTTACATGCAAAAATTATAATTTTTTTTAATTCATTTGGTATAAAATCATGTGGAAAAATAAATAAAGAATTGTAAGTTAATTTTAATACATTAATTTTTCATTAACTTTGACCCCTTTAATATATACTAAATGAATGCAAAATTTTATAAACTTTGTATATAAATACATCACTTGTAAAGTAGATCAGTTCCAATAACAGTTTGGTTTCATTATTTGATTTTTATTCAATAGATTTTTTAGAGACTATCACGTATGTTACTATACTACAGGTAGCACGCCAATCTTTTTTATTTTCTGTTATCAAAAATAATATTTTTTTCATAGGCTCATATTTTTATTCAAAAATTTCCTTTTCTCCGATGCCAATTATTAGGTCGGTACAAACTAAAACGATCAATACGAAGGACTACTGTACCAGTTACATTAATTACTCGCTGTTTTATTTTTAGACCAGTTATCATTTATGAGACCGAAACCTCAGTGCCAAGACCAAGTAGGTGGAATAGTAAGGGCAACTATCTGTGTGACAGTTTCCCCACTCAATTAATGGGATAAAAACATGTCCCTATCTTTGGCCCCTTATTTTCCACAAAAAAACATACCTTAATTACCAATCTATTTCTGGTGGAGTCATTTCAGAACACCTTTCCTCTTTCCCTTCACTGCTCTCTCTCTTACAAGCTAATTATGGAACTCAATTTGATGTTTAATAAATCAAGAAGTTGAGTTAAATCCATACTTGATTTCGCCGATACTCAATTGTGCTTCTGAAATTTCAGCTAAGAGGTTAGTTTTCTCTCTCTCTCTATATCACTACAGGAAAATATAGCATCAGCGACCATATTAGCGACCTGTGCAGTCGCTCGTCGCTGAAAGTTTTTTTCCTTTAAAAAATAAAAAATAAATAAAATGTATTGGAGAGTGGGGACCAATACTTTCAGTGACCACATCAGTGACCATATCATCACTTGTCGCAGAAGATCTGTGTAAAAAAAAAAATTGTCTTAAGCGTCACCCCTCTGAAAACACGATCTGTGAAAGCATTAGGCGCGATGGCCTCCTCCAACTCTCCGTGAAAACACCTCTGTGAAATTGCGATGGCCTCCTCCTCTTAGCGCCACCCCTCTCCTCTTCGTCAGCGCAGTCGCCTTCTGCTCAGCACCACCTCGTTTCTCCTCTCCGCCATCCCCTTCCTCTATATCTGTCGGCTGCTCCGATCAGTGCCACCCCTTCTCCTCTCCGCCACCCCTTTCCTCTAAATCTGCCAGCTGCTCCGATCAGTGCCTCTCCTTTTCTCCTCTCCGCCAGATATGTAAAATGCCCTAGCCTCCTTGCTTAGTCGCTCTCTCTCCCGACCTATCTTCTCAGCTTCTTTTTTTTTAGCTCCAACTGAAGGTAACAAGTTAATTTCTTATTTTTCTCCTGTTTTAGTTGGTTCTCACAGTCCTTTTAATCTAGAGTAGTACCAATTAGCAGCAGGTCAGTTCAGTTCAGAAAAATTAAGAAGTGCGTTTTTTGATTGAATTATGGATTGTGGATGTTGTTGTGAATACCTGAACAATTGAACCAACAATTGTGGTGTAATGTGTTCAATTGGGATTTTGGACTTAGTTCATGTGAATTTGGGAACTTAATGACTTTTCAATTTTATCAAATTTTTCAAGGCTTTGAAATTACTTCTATCTGTCCCCTTTTACTGGAAGGAATTTTAGTGTATCAGTTGGCTCAATTACTCATATTTTTAGTAAAAATACACTAATAATACTTTTCAATTAGTTGGATATGCCTTAAAGATTTTGTGATGCTTTCGGTGTACTCGTTAAACATCCTTCTACTTATATCTATGTATTTATAATCCACCAAGTTCTATATTTCCTAATTATATTCAAGAAATCACCACTGACACCAGATCCGTCAACACTATATGTTGATCTAGTGTTGATGCATTCTAGTTGGAATCAAATCAAATCACCACTGACACCAGATCCGTCAACACTATATATATATATTAGAGTTTAGGGTTTAGACACGGTGTGCCTTTTCTTATTTTCACTTACGCATTTTACCAAGTTTAAATCTCATCTCCTATGTCCAACTTAGGAATACTTTTGATTTCGATTAAGACATACCAAAATGTGGTGTCAATTGCTGGGGGAAGTGAACTGCAAAAAACACAGCACACTCGAACATGTCCTAGAACACCTTCTGAAATGGCACAAACAGAGCACACGTATCTGTGTGTCATGCTGCGGAGCAAGGAACAGTGTGTCATGCCTAAGTGCTAGTCACGCACGTGCATGTGATCGAACATGGTTGGGCAAATAGTAATAGCTGATACTGGCACCGGCCCACCTTTTTGTTCCTCATCCTTGAACAATTCCTCTTTCCCCTACCTTCGGAGATTCATGTACCCGGCTGAATCCCCACCAGCACCACCATCCTGTGCCGTGCTTGGTTTAGCCACTACACACTCCACGCCGAAGTCATAAGCATGTGCCAGAATGGCAATGAGCCCCTGACAAGCATGCACACGCATGGCACACAAGCCTAGCACTTCACTTGGTGGGGGTAGACAAACTTCTCACACTTTACAAATTACAATAGTGTTATGCTAAGCAGATTAATTTGTGAATCCCACCCCAAAATGTGAATTATTTGGGAACATAATTCTGTAAAGTTTCAAGTTAAGAAAAGATATAACAAGAAGTTAGTAGTATATATATACTACTTAGAAGTTAGAACAGTCTTGCTCTTGTAGTAGCTTGGCCAATTAAGTTCGCCAAATTCTTTGCAATAGTTGGCAATATTGACTACTATTTGCCAATCTACAAATCATCCATAAATGTAATTTGATGATAGAATAGATTTTTGCCCCCTAAGAGAATGTTTGACTGGTTGTTCGAAGTTATATCACACTAAGAGAAGTAATCATAATTTTTTTTTTTGAGAAAGAGAAGTAATCATAATTTCCTTGAAACAGTTACAGAAGGAGGTGACACCACAATCTGCAGTATGGGGGGCACAGCAAGCATGTTTTATTCTGGAGCGGTGGAAGCAGCGGCCGGAACGATTGTAAGCGGGGCTGTCTCTTCAATCACGAGCGGATACGAGATGCAGGAGGGACTCGATGTGACCCTGTATAGCCTGCAGCATGAGGTGAGCAAAATTAAATCAGCCATCGAAGCAGCAAGAGGGCGACGGATTACCAACCAAATGTTGCTCGGGTGGTTGGCACAAATAATAGATGCAGCATACCTCGGGGAGTACTATTATCGTACCTTCAAAAACCAGAGTTCACATCCTCCATTTATAGCTAGTACTGAAGGGAAAAGCAATTTGATTATTAATTACCCTTCAAGTCGTGCAGCCAAACGCCAGCGGACGATCAAAACCTTGCTTTTTGGCAATGAAGTGCACATGGAACTCTATGACGTACTGAAAATGTTGAAAAGTATTGATATGTGTGTGTTCTTGCAAATGGTGAATGCCCTACCTGAAAGGCCTATGAAAAGGTATCTCTACATGGACCCCACCTGGTTAATAGGTCGGGGTAAGGAAAGAGAGCAAGTTATGAAATTCTTGTTTGAACCTAGCATGGTTGGTAAAAATATAGGGGAAATTTTTTTTATGCCACTTCAAAACTTGGAATTTAGGAATTTGCCACTCCAAAACTCTAAATTAGTTAATTGCCACTCTAAAACAATCATATTTGTCTAATTGCCACAATTATACATATAATTCAACAAATTTGATTAAAAGAATTCTGAAAAATAGTGTATAATAAAATGTATTTTAGTAATTCCAAAAATACCCTTGCAGTTGGATTTAAGACTCTCTCCAGTTTGTTCAAAATGCTGGGGATGGAGAGCATCTTCTTCAATCTTACCCTCTTCTCCGTGCGAAATAGCCCAGTGATTTGGGAGTGAACTAATCTTACCCTCTTCTCCGTCGCCCACCCGCCCGCCATCTTCTTCAATCTGAGCGATCACCCACCCGCCTTCCACCATGCATTGCCGGCCACTTGTGGAGAATAGCGCAACCTCCTCGAATATCTCCACGACTTCTGCCTCCTCGGTCTCAAGCTGTTGTCTCAAAAAATACTCCGGTATGTGTTGCAAGCATGGCCATAATTTCAGAGTCTCAATTCTGACATTATCCCAACTAAATTTAAAAGGTCAATAGATAACAGAATAACCAGGGTAATTGCAAAGTATGACTAGTGCTGTTGTCTTTAAATGAACAATGGTGATGCCAAAGCAATACTCATGTACAAATTCAGGAGCTGAGCTTTACATCCTCAAATGTGCTTTGGTTTAATTAAGAATAAGATTATAATCCTGCCCACTAATTTACATCCTCAAATGTGCCAGGTTGTGCAATAAATTCTGATAGGAAAAAAAAATCAGCCAATCATCCAAAACTCACTATTTCTTCCATAATTCCATCTATGTAAAAGTAAATTCTTCAATCCTCAACAAACATTCATTCCTTAGATTTGAATCTGCAAAAATTGCTTTAACGAAACTCATCACCTGCACAAGTGAATTTCAACAGCAAACAGGAACCCACACCAGACTTCAAAGAGATTGTGGTCTTAGAAAAATATTCTTAGAAAAATAACTCCATTTAAAGACTTCAAGAGCAAATAGGAACCCTAGAAATAGCATTTTTATCTTTTCTGATTTTCTGCACAGTATAATGTTAGTTATCATAGCCATTGTTGTACCATTCAGTAGACTCTTGGTTTATGACCTGACCTGACCTTTATTTTCTGATTTTCTGCTTCAATTAGTGACCTAAGCTTCTGTATGTACCTAGTTGGTATTCAATTAGTGATACTGGTACAAGAAATAAGCTTCTTTATGTTTATTAAATTGAAATTGTTATGACTTGCTTAAATCAGAGAATACCTCTTTTGTACAAGAAATAACTGAAGTTTAACAGACATGAAGTGATACTGGTACTGAACTGTTCAAATTCTCTTTTCCTATCTGTTGTGATACTGGTACTGAACCGTACCAATTAAATTGTAGGAATATCTTATAATGTAGTCTAAGCACAGAACTAACAAGCAATTAAAGTAATTTATTTTTTGTTAATAATTGGTACCATTCAATGAACCTTTCCCTTTTTTGTAATTACAGTGGACTAGTAGTTGCAACTTCTTCATGTGGGAGGACGAGTACGAGGAATATCTTCGCGAATTAGAAATTGTGACACAGCGCAGTGTTGTCGAGCATGTGGTATCGGACGTTCGTAGAAATGAAGCTCGATATGATGTTGAGAAGGGAGAATGGAAGAAACACAACGCTCGATATGATGTTGCTATGAATGTCTTTGTGATGACTGTTGTTTTAATAATTGTAATGATATGCAAGTAATGTTGATATTTGGATGTTAGAAAATTTTTAGTAATGATGATGATCTTTAGGGTTAGGTTAGAATTTAGGGTTGTGTTTTAATTTTAGCTATTTTGTTGAATTTGTTTTGTAAATATGATGATGTTTGGAAGCTAATTTGATGCTAATTTAATTGTAGCTATCTTGTATTTGTTTATTTATTTATTTATTTTTGTTTTATACTTTCATCATGAGATAACTATATTGGAACTTAGAAATGAAAGAAAAGTAATGAACTATACTGGAACTTGGATATGGAACACACGCTTTCAACAGGTAGATAGTACTATACTGGAACTTGAAAAGTAAGGAACTTGGAAGCTTAATAAATCACAGTGTACCAGTTCACAAAATGGAAGCTTAATTGCATACCAAAAACACTTGTACCAGTTCACAAAATTATTGGTACCAAGCACTACATAAATTCAGATATATTGGTATACATACAATAAAACTTCATGCAACACAGAAATTCAGATAGTATTAAACTTCAGTTCAGATTGCAGCACAGAAATTCAAATAGCATTCAAAACAACAATATAGATATTCAAAAGAACAAGAAAATACAACAGAATTAAAATAGCATTCAAATTGTAATGGTGCAACAGTATAGAGATATTCCTTGTTCTCTTTCTAGTTCAGCCTCAGCTAATAAGCAATGCAAACACTCTCAACCCCAGTTCAACCTACTCTTGTTCTCTTCCTGCACACAATAAAATCCAACCATTAGGATAAATATCAATCCCTATGCTATCTCTGTTAATACCTTAATGCTGGTAAGACAAGCACCTTTTCATATGCTTGCATTTTCATAATCCGTGACTTCTAATTAAATTGAATTAAACCTTAGGTGGTAACATTGTGCATACAACTGGGAGTACATACATGATATTGATTTGTAAATTTAAACCTTGGAAAAGCTTCTTGTATTTCTTTTGCAAAATGTCTAGGTTAAGATTAAGATTAATTAAAGGAAAAAATATTCTCTGTACCCACCTGAGACTAAAGTTTTCTAGTGGCGACAAGGGTTGATTTACC
Organism: Carex arenaria; assembly: GCA_964058825.1. NCBI lineage: Eukaryota > Viridiplantae > Streptophyta > Magnoliopsida > Poales > Cyperaceae > Carex > Carex arenaria. Next base: position 279,338 of record CAXKVW010000622.1, read on the forward strand.
TTTTCTGTACCTGGCGACAAGTATTGAACTGACGGAGG